>JANTFE010006311.1:0-16142 GCA_027562315.1 Costus pulverulentus
TCCGTGTGTGTGAGACTGCAGAGGGCGAACACTTGGGCGCCTACATCGACATTGCTCTGCATTGCTCCTAAGGTATTTTCTAACTCATCGTGTTGAACCCCTTGCATGGGATCTTCACTGGGTTTTTGGGACCGGCCTGTTTCGGGGACATTCTTCCTCTGTGCAATGAATGTATGAATGTTTACAACTCTGAAAATTATAAAATGTCCCCGGGGTTTCCCAACACTTTGAATTCTGATTTTTTCTGAAATGACACATTATTGTAAAACTCTTACCATGATAGCATAAAAACCTTTTTTTTGGGACAGGGGGGAGTAATCCTCTTAATTTCTGAGTGTTGGGAATCCCCAGGCTATTTAAAATGAAAATAGTGGAAGTGAGCCTGAAACGAGATTCCTAATTCAACAATAAGGACCGTTTTACGAAGAATACAAAAGATATGATAGGGGTATACCTCACTTAGCAGTTTGATGCTGGCGATGACTGAGATGCGCAAAAGCCCGCCCTCTACAATCCAGCACACACAGACTACCTCGAGACTCCTCCACTCCATGCATGTGCTAGCTTCGGGAGAAGAGATCCACGCCTCTAACTTCTTCTCTACTTGTGCCAATCACGAAGACCACGCGCCAAGGAGAAGGGGAAGCGTTGGCGACAAGGTGTGGGCAGCACTACAACTTGTCCCAACCTCGATGCAAAAATTTTCTTATTGTCATCGCCTACAAGAACCTCACGCCAAGGAGCAAAGGGGAGGCGACAACAAGAGATGAGATAAGCGACTGGTGCAAAATGCGCTTATACATATTAATTAACTAAGAGAGCCTCTCTATTTATAATAGAAGCGCCAGCTACTCTTTGGAGATTTTTCCCATGTGGGACTATGTTTAGGCGCCACCCTTGGGTCTCGGGTTCGAGACTCACCAAGTAAAATGCGCCTATACATATTAATTAACTAAGAGAAAAATTCTCTTGTCAATTAATGTTTTTATTTCATTCATGTGACTAAAGTGTCAAGCCCAAACTTGCACTAAGACCCTTGTTTGACTCATTTTGACAACTCAGGTCAACAGAGGTCAAATGTGGTCCACTAGAGTCAACTAGTGGTCAAACATGAATAAAATAAAGTCTTATCTCCTCATAAGAAATCCCATAGCATCAGCTTCCCAAAATGATCTGAATCATATAATGATCCGATTAGAGGCTAACTGATCAATACAGAGTCTCTAGCGTCTAGGTGTGTAACCTTGTAGGTCCCTCTGACGTTGGCAGTGATGACCTAATCATCACAAGTAGTGACTGGCACCTAGTAGTACATCGCCGCTACCCAATTCATTGCAATAAATGTCGCCATCGACAACCTCAAAACTGTGATAAGGTACAAGAGTATCTGTGTCCCTTTGCCAGGCTGATCGTCCAAGTTGGACGAGCGTGTCATACTTGTTTACTCCAACTACAATGGGCATGACAAAATCAGGCTAAACTTGGGTGTGGCCACATGCTTTCAGTCATGCACCATCTAGGGGCACATGGACATCAAGCTTCCCCACAAGGAAGGGGCAAATCCTCTATCGGCAAGACATACCTCTCGTATTGCTTTAAGACATACCCAATAACAACCGTTATGACCTCCCTGTTATGGCGAGGCGTTAGGTTGTATCAAAGTATATCCCTTACAACACAGAGATACAATCTCCCTCAAGTGAAAGGACAGATACAACTCTATCACTATGAGATTCTTCTTGAGACACCAAAAAGAACTCTCACGGCGGGTCGGTCCAGTATATCTCCCTTGACATACCCTTATGCCTGCGTTAAGCAACCCATGCTAACCAGCGCATAAACGAGTCTCACCCGCACCATAGCTATCTCCTATCCACTATGGTACTCGACTCGGGACATAAGCAAACTGAGATAGTAATATCTCGAGGGACATCATCATGTAAACATACATATGCGCAGATGTATAATAAGCCATGAGAACGACAATGCCAAGATATCTATAAATATCAATGTATGTAGTACATATGTCTAGACCAAAAGATAGGTCTCAGGGCATAACACTAACACTGAGATAATTGGATAATCTCTATTTTGTCAGTTGTTCTTTGATATGATAATTTTACTTAAGTAATAATTATCTTTAATTTTTTCTAGATTCAGAATATCAACATGTTTTAGAGTTTGTAACATGAACTGAGAGGTGACTTACAAAACTCGGAACCTTTAAATTATATTTTAGGAACTTATGCTATGAGAATAGGTTTGTTTTTAATTCCTAATTTTTGATGCATAAATTCTTGCAGATAATCTGATCTAGAAATTTTTATTGAAATAGACATGAAAATATGTACCGAGAGGTGATTTGGATTGTTGCAAACCATTTAGTGAAACCTATGAAATTAAGATATGAGATTATTTAATTTTGTTTGGGATATTGACACTGAGAATTAAGCCATGAAAGTGATTTTTAACTTTCTTTGTCTAATTTACTATTTTAAACACTAAATAGCAAGTCATGGGAGTGAAGGTTATTCGGTGTAAATTGTTTGTCCAAGAGGAGGCAATTTCTTTATAAACAAATTTCATCTTTATCATAACAAGAATAGCTGGGAAACACTTATTTAGCGAACTATAGGTGATGATGGCACTTTCTCCTAGTTAGTGCACTATAGGTGATAAGAGAAGAGTTGGTGGACTTTGCATGATGGCGACACATCTTTGCTTGGTGGCTGATGACACCAAAATTTATGGAAAATTTTGTGCTCATAGATCTTTTTGTGTCATATTCATACAACTTTGCTTATTTTTATGCCTTTTTTTTAATCAAATACTGCGGAATCTACACTCTTTTTGGTTTTTGATGATTTTCAAGTAAAAAGACACAATTTTTTAGCGTTTTCAAGCAATTCAGATCCATGGATGAATTCCCACCATCAAGAGAAGATTACATGTCAAATTTCATGCAAATTGGAGCTTCACAGCAAATTACAGCACTACTGTAATCCAAATTATGGTATCGTGGTTTCACTGCACTTATAGAAGAAACAACGATACTGCCGTAATTTTTGAGTACTGCCGTATTTTGGGACGATTTTGAACAGAAAGTTTCGGAAGAATTACGGCACTGCCGTAATGGATTTCACGGGCCGTATTTCAAGTCAATTTTTCACCTGAAAGATTTGATGAAAATTCTGCACTACCGTAATATATTTCACAGTACCGTAATTCCGGATGATTTCTGAACCGAGAACTTTGCTGAAATTACGGCATTGCCGAAATAATTATTACGGCTGTAATTCTATTCCTGGCATGCGATTCTTCCGAACGGTTTGAAGCCCGATTTTTACGCGATCGATTGCGGACGATCCAGGCCATAAATTGAAGATCCGTAAGAAGCAAAAAAAGAGTTTTTTCGGAGGAGAAGACACACAGACAAAAAGCCCTAATTTTCATCCACTTTCAAGGGAGAAATCGAGATTTTCACCGTCGCCTTAGGGTTCATCGTTGGGAAACGTACAACGCATCTCTGGCTACAAAGTTTGAAGGGAAGCTGTGCATAGAGGAGGAGAAGAAACCCCAGAAGTTTCAGAGTGAAAGGAGGTCGATCGGAGAAGAAATCGAAGAAAGCACACCGCCGACTACTATTCACATGAAAATTACGACTATAATTTCCATTACAGCCATGCGGTGTTTAATAATTTCATCATTCTCTTTGATTTGTGATCCCTCTAAACCATGGATTTGTTGGGGTATGCCCTTAAGGCTAATGTTTGAGGCCTTGGTATTATATCAGTATCATGTATAATCTCAATGTTTATAAAAGCAATGGTTGTTATTCAGGTTGTTGCATTATCTGCTGCTATTTGTATACTTCTAAATAATGTCTCAATGGTGTTCAACTTGGTTGACATGCAGTATTGTCCTTAGTCGAAATATCTTGGTGAACATGAGACAACCTTGATATGATTGAGACTAATATGTGTTCTAATCTTATAGGATGCTTCGAGCATGGAATAAGATGTAGACTCATAGGTACATTGGATGTACTGGACTGACCCTACTTAGGATATTCAATTGCTTGTCACAATGTGAATAATCCTTATGTGCAAACAAGTGGCATATTTCCTCTGACTTGAGATCACTTGTGTTTCTAAATGAGGATTGGCATTGTCTTGAGGTAGTTCAATATCATTTGAAACATAATGGTTATAGACTATCTTGGATAATGAGCATGAGTCATGTTAGGGCGCTAGTGATAGATAAAGGATTGCCTTCTCCTTGTTTGGAGTGTGATGTTCTAAAGGGGCCCCCTATATGAGATGGTTGAGAAAGTGTATGGCCATACCCAAATGACTATGTTCATCTGATCTAACCACTCTCATCATGTTGGAGTTACAGGCTTGACATGCTTATCCAATAAGAACATCCAGTGGCAAAGGAAACATGTATGTCTAGTGAATTGAATTCACACTTATGCTGTGTTTTGGGTGTAGTCTTGGAAGACTCTTTCCTTTATATCGGGAGACAGTGATGTGTTGCTAGATACCCCTCTCTGATCGTGATAACTTAAGTTATCGTTACCGACATTTAAAGGAAACCCTTAGGGTCGCACAATTTGATGATATGGCTTACTTATGTCAGATCGTGTGGACTGAATTGTTTTGGTTCAGTTTAAAGGAGTTTAAACTCTGATTGGAAGTGAGATCTGGTCTGATCATGTTTGATTGATTAGGGCTTGAGATCGGTAAGCTTCGATCGAGAGAATTGATGGTTGATCGATGAGATCAAGAGTATCAAGAGATGTATGGTTAGATCTTGAGCCTTTTGGTTTTGTATGATCTAAACCAAGTCTTGGTTTGATTTGGTCTTTGAACCAAATTCTATAGAACCGGTTCATTATATGAATACATTGTTCAAAGGGAGAAGAAGAGGCGATCGGTTCACTTGGAGTGAACGCATTATGCGTTAAGGGCTTGCTATTTATGGAAGTTGAATTTTTTCCAAAAAGAGAAGCACGCCTCCACGTTCGAGGGTAACGCTTCTCTCGTCGCCCATCTTCTACTCTTGAGACTCCTCTCATTTGGTAGCGAGACTTCACGCCAAAGAAGAGGTTCGAAAAAAATGCCAAGAGAGCATCTCATTCTCCACACACGGTTAGGATACCTTGGAGAGCTTTGCTAGCACAAGGAACGCCAAGAAGGAAGCCATCACCATCTTGTGTGCGTTCACTTTGGAGGAGAGCCACATCGCCCTCTTATTTCCAAGTCGCCATCCAAACAATGGCTATGGTAAAATCTTTAAGTTAATCATATAAGATGCCACATGCGATCTTGTTGAAATCCTTATTTCCGCCCATGCAAAAGTTTAGAAGTGCATGCGTTTAGGGTTTCGCCCCCCTTTAGGGACTTTCAGGATTAATGTAATCTTCCTACCATGCTAGATTAAACTTCTTTTGGGACATGGGGAAGTAATTCCCTATGATTTCTTAATGACTAGATAACTTTTATTTCATCAAGTGTAATTTTAGTATGATAATTCTGCTTCTGTGATTATTGCTTTTTAATTCTCCATAGATTCATATTATCAAGCATGTTTTAGAGTTTTCGCAATAAGGACCGAAAGATGATTTGCTTGAGAACTTGGAACCCTAAAATTGAACATTAGGAACTCACCGTAAGAAATTAGGTTTATTCTTATTTCTTAATTTTAATAGTTTAATGCCATGATTGATAATATTATCTAGGATTGAGTAAATGAAACAAACATGATAATATTGCAAGAAATTGAATATTAGATTGTTGGAGAAACTTAAGTAGAACCTGTGTTGAGATTCGGATGCACGAAAGTGATCCTTCAGTTTCCACTTCAGATTATTAACTTAGAATTCGGATGCATGAAAGTGATCCTTGAGTTCTTTGTTGATGATTCACTTTTATTTAACAATCGAATAGATCCTGCATGAAAGTGAGTATCGGTTCTTGTAAATTGTCTGTGTGAAAGCGAGTTGATTTCCTTGTTAAGTGAATTATATCTTTATCATAATGAAATTAGACTGACGAATCTCTATTCATATCTAGTCATGGAAATTAAAGTGAATGAAACCTAGTCCCAGTTTCTCCCTCTGATATTTTCGTGTAGCCTTCGATAGTTTACTTGCATATTTCTGATTGCCTAGCTAGGAAGAAATTAATTATTCGGTACTTGGCAAACGAGATCTCTGTGGTTCGATATCTTTTTTATTACTTTGAGTATCCGTGCACTTGAGGACACAACAAGTTTTTGGCACTGTTGCCGAGGACCTTGGTTTTTGTCAATATTGAAGATATTAAAAGTATTGCTAGATTAGGTTTTATTTTTTTCCTATTCTTTTTACTTGAAATCATTTGATCTATCTACTTTGCATGTGCAGGAATCTTAGATCAGGACCTCTTGTTCCTTTTGATCCTAAGATAAATAAAACTCTTAGATTGTGTAGGAAGCTTAGATTTGAAGAAAGTCAACAAGTAGAGAAAGTGACCATGGCAGAACAGAGATCATTTAGGGACTATGCAGCCCCTAATCCACAAGAGATTCACTCTAGCATTGCTAGACCAGTCATAGAGGCTAACAACTTTGAAATCAAGCCTGCTTTCTTGTCTATGATTCAACAGAACCAGTTTGGAGGATCTCCACTTGAAGATCCTAACCAACACCTTGCTTTGTTTCTTGAATTATGTGATACTATCAAGATAAATGGTGTTTCTAACGATGCATTAAAACTGAGATTGTTTCCTTTTTCTCTTAGGGACCGAGCATGTTCATGGCTTCAAACTCAACCCATCGGTACCTTCACCACATGGGAACCGTTGTCCAATGCCTTCTTGAGAAAATACTTTCTACCAAGCAAGACTATCCAATTGAGGAACCAGATCACAAGTTTTGCACAGAGAGATGGTGAATCCTATAGCGAGGCATGGGAGTGGTTCAAAGATTTACAACGGAAGTGTCCTCACTATGGCCTTGAAAATTGGGTTTTAATTCATACTTTTTACAATGGTTTGCTATATAATACCAGACTAACTGTTGACGCTGCTGCAGGAGGAGCTCTCATGAGCAAGACCATTGAAGATGCACTCAAGCTACTGAAGGAAATGGCTTTGAATCACAATCAATGGACTTCTGAGAGAGAAATGCTGTATAGACCTTCTCAAGGTAAGAATGAAAGTGATAGTTGGCGCACCTTAGCAAAAAAGGTAGATTCTTTATGCAACAGATTTGATTCTTTTAAAATGCAAACTGCTGTAATTTCTTCATCTATTATTTGTGATATCTGTGGAAATAATTGTCATGTTTCTGAAGATTGTAAGGTCATAGCTAGTCAGGGTAGTGAACAAGTTAATCCATTAGGGAATTATAATCAAAGTAGAAACAATGATCCCTATTCTAGTACTTACAACCCTGAATGGAGAAGTCACCCCAACTTATCTTGGAAAAACAATAACAATGTACGGGGACCAACTAAAAATAGAGGATACCAAAATAAGCTAAATCAAAATCAAAACTCAAACCAGAATTCAAACATTGAGTCCTTGCTATAAAAGTTTATGATTAATCAAAATCAATACATGCAAAATCAAAACAAAGAAATTGAAGATCTTAAGGGAATGGTTAGTTAACTAGCTTCTCAAGTAGGATCATTAGCAGCCCACAACAAAATTTTAGAAAATAAAATAGCCCAACAAGCTAGTAGTTCTTACAGACCCCCCGGAAAATTACCTACAAAACCAGAACCAAACCCTAGGGAGCACTGTAATGCTATCATCACTAGAATTCAGAGACAATTAGAGGATCCCAAAGGGAGAGTTGTGAATAATGAAAAAGAGCCTAGTAATGAACATGATCAAGAGTTAGATTTGGAAAAATCTTTTGAGCATGAGCAAACCCAAACTAGTTTGCCACCTCACCAAGGTGATGAACCTAAAGGTGATATGCTATGTCAGACAGATAATTCTAAACCTAATTCTCCTCAACCTTATAGGCCACCTATACCCTTTCCCCAAAGGTTAGAGCAAGCAAAATTAGATAAGCAATTTGGGAAATTTCTTGATGTTTTGAAAAAGCTACATTAACATTTCATTTACTGAAGCTTTATCTCAAATGCCATCATATGCAAAATTCTTGAAAGACATCTTGTCTAACAAAAGAAAATTAGAGGACTATGGTACTGTGGCTTTAACTGAGGATTGTAGTGCTATTATCCAGAATAAATTATCACCTAAACTGAAGGATCCAGGTAGTTTCTCTATACCTTGTTCTATTGGAAGCATGGCTTTTGTCCGAGCCTTATGTGATCTATGTGCCAGTGTAAGCCTAATGCCTTTATCTATTTGTAGGAAACTGGACATTGGAGAGCTTAAACCAACATCAATATCCTTACAGCTCGCTAATAGCTCGGTAAAGTATCCTATTGGTATTTTAGAGAATGTTCCAATTAAGGTAGGTGAATTTTTTATACCAGTAGATTTTGTAGTACTTGACATGGAAGAAAATCATAAAAATCCTATCATCCTTGGTAGACACTTTTTGGCTACAGAAGGAGCACATATAGATGTTAAGAAAGGAAAAATCACTTTTGAGATTTGTGAAAAAATAATTGAATTTGATCTTGCTGATTCTTTGAACAAACTTTCATACTCTGGATCATGTTGTAGTGTTGATATAGTAGATGATGTTGTCATTGATGTTCATAATTTATTTGAAGAATCCTCTAATATTGAAACTGACACTTTTTTTGAAAAAGGAATTCAGGAGAAAAGAGGTTCAAATCCTGAAAAGAAGAAGAAGAGAAGAAGAAGAAGAAAAAGAGGCTCAAAATTGCTTGATAAAGGAAAGAAGATATTGAGTAAATTTGGACATTGTTTCATGAATGAGCCTTATGTGATTCAAAGTGATGCTCAAACCAAAGAAAATTTAGAGTGGAAATTGAAGAAATCAAAATCAAATCCGAGTGCAGAAGGGTCAAGCTAAAGACCTTTAAATTAGCGCTTCTTAGGAGGCAACCCAAGCATTCTAACTTTAGTTTATTCTCTTTTATTTTACTTTATTTTTATTTTTGCTTTTAGAACTAATTTTTATTTTCTTATTTTGGTGTAAAATACGGCACTACCATAATGAAAATTACGGTACCATATTTTTCGTCTGTTTTCGACCAGAAAGTTTAGACGATATTACGGCACTACCGTAAGTATTTTCACGGCCCATAATTTTGCTCCAAAATCGATCCGAGAGTTTTATTGCTTTTACGGCACTACCGTAATATCTTTTACGGGCCGTATTTTGTGAATTTAATCTTTACTTTAAAAAAAATGTGTTTTACGGCACTACCATATTCATTATAGTGGTACTGTAATTTTCATCTACTTTCAACCCAAGAGTTTTCACGTTTTTACGGTAGTACCGTAATCTTGTATACGGCACCATATTTTCAGTCGAAATTTGCCTAGAAAGATTTCAGATTTTTACGGCACCACCGTGTTAGTTTTACAGCCCATGTTTTTCGAATCTATCAAAATATGGCATTGGCGTAATGGTTTTTACAGCCATAATTCTGTTTTTAGACGCGATTCCTGTGCCATTTTTTAGGGTTTTCCAGACCATGTTTTAGGGTTTCCAGGCCATTTTTTAGGGTTTTCCAGGCCATGTTTTAAGCTATGATTTGACTGATATTACTTGTAAGACATTTTTTTAGAGAGAAATTTTTGAAATTGAAAGTAATAAATTACATTGAATTGCTATTTGCTATATTGTATTGCACTCTTAGCTTGCAGCTTGTGTGGAAAATTGAAGAATGGCCCCTAAGACTAAGCAAGTAGTTTCAAAGAGAAGGGGAAAAGGACAAGCTACATCCTCAACAACACCAAATCCCTATGGCATCATCTTTAGGGATGAAATTCAAGAAGAAAGATACAACAAGTTGGTGGAGAGAAGGGTGGTAAATATAAAGTATGCTGATAAAAGAACCTTGGAGACACTTGGATTGTATGAGGATGTCTTTTGGATGTTTGAGCAAATCAGAGCTCAAAGATTTTTTCAGATGACACCATATACCTATTTGACACTTGTTTTGGAATTTTTGAGTAGCTTGAATGTAAACCTATGAGAGTTTACCAATGGACCTGCTGAAGAAGAAATCACATTTAGACAAGCTAATGTTGAGAGGAAGTTAACTTTGAGAGAAATCAGATCTATCTTTCATTTGGGTTCTGGAGGGTATACCCAAATACCAATTGGGTTTATAGAGAATGTGTTTTGGAATCAGATTACCCATGAGACCCATTTTTCTATTGTTTCTGATAGAGCTTCAAGGATTACGAATCTGTGTATAAAGTATGTTCATAGAGTTCTTGCCCACATAGTTTTTGGCAGAGGAGATAGTGACAGCATGGTCCATCAATCTGAGCTCTACATTCTATGGGGGATGCTTAATGGAGTAGTAGTGGATGTTGCCTTTTTTTTGATGAAGCACATGGACAAAGTGGCTAGAGCAAAGAAGGGCGCCATTGTATAGGGGGGCTGATTACCCCTATAGCCTTACATCTAAATGTTGAGCCCTATGGGGTAGAAGTGGCAAAGGGGAATGCAAGGCTTGATCTTGATTCTTGCATGGCTATGAAGATGACAGTTAGAGAGGGGGATATCTTTTCCTTGGTCCTAGGATCAAATGCCCCTACCTTACCGTTACCCCACACAGAGAAGACCACTGTGAAGGAGAGAGCAAATTGGAAACTTTCACTGAGCACCACCGAGGCCACTTTTACACCATCATTGAGTACAATTCCACCACCACCCACTTGGGATGGAAGAGAAGATCCTTTTAGTATGGAGTCACCATCTCACCGGCCTGTTGATTCTACTCACCCAACTGCTAATTCTTCCCACAGATCTACTGGAGGATGGTCTAGTGCCTTCGACCCAGGATTCCAGGCACTCTCCGCTGAGATATATCGTTAGGGACATCGTATGGAGAAGATGATGGATTGCATGGGGAGGATGACTGACACGATGCACCATATCCACCAGGATGTGGAGGAGCTGAGCACTCACATGGAAGATATGGGAAATTTTCTTTATGACCACTTCGGGTATGAGGATAGCAGACGAGGAGGTGACCATAGTGGTTACAGCCCTTTGATCCTATGGATGCAGCAGAGGAGGACATCAAGGAGATCCGATCTGATGGTGTTGGGTAGAGTTTTGTGAGTATCTTTTTCTCTTACTTCTTTGCATTTATTTTTCCTTATCTTATTGATGTTTCATGTTTTATTGGGAAGGATGATTCTTCCGAACTCATTGTGTCCGCCATTGCTACATTGCACTGCTTTATTTGACTTTAAGATCATTCAATATGGGTGTATGATATTGTGATATTGATTTGACTATTCAATGTGGTTGTACCATATTTTGATATTGATGATTATTTCGATTGGGTTGTATGATGATATTTTGAGCACCCTGTGGAGGTGCATGCTTGATGACATGATACTTTTATGATTGATGAGTATATACTATTTTTGTTGATGTGTTGATTTGTGGCCTAGTCTATATTTTGAAGATATTATTGTTAATTGTATGATTCTCTTGATGATGAATAAACTCATGCCTATGATTAGGACTAGATCTATCATGTTGAATTTATTTCTCTGATATATATATGCTTTTGAAATTTTTCATTAATTGATAAATGAGATTTTGGGTGGATATATTATTTGAAGAATTTGATTTAAAAGTGAAACTACTTGTTAAATAAAATTACCATATGAGTGTAATTTCGAAATTGATGTCAATTGATTAATCTAGTTGATGTTTAGTCTATTTTGCTATTTATTAGGAAGAAAGAATCCAAGATCCGAAAAGAGAAAATGATTCCCCAACTTGGAACTGTGTAAAATTGGCAATGGTACCGAAGATATAAGTTGAAGTCTGTAATAAAGAGAGAGAAAAAGAAAATGACTCTTCTACTTGGCACTGTGTAAAATTGACAGTGGTACCGAAGATAAGAGTTGAAGTCCCAATAAAAAGTTTGTATCTATGTGGGTACATGCTATCAAAAAGAAAAACAGGGAATAAAAAGAAAAAGAAAGATTTGAGTGGAAAAAGATTTTGGATATCCTATTCATGTAAACAAAAGTATGATAGATTTAAACTGAAAATTAGGTAAATTCTTGAGATTGAGATTCTATTTTTTTATACAAGTTGCAAAGTTTTATTTGATTAAGTTGTGAACCTTAAGGATTGAATTCAAAAGAATGATATATCTATTTAAAATTTTATGAAACAATTTGTGAAAATTTTCATTGGTGATTGTATTTTAGAAATTTATTCTTCATCAGAAAATCTTTTCCTTTGATCAAATATTGATTTTTTTTCTTGAGGACAAGCAAAGTTTGAGCCTTATGTGTTTGATAACACCAAAATTTATGAAAAATTTTGTGCCATTTGATAGATCTTTTTGTGTCATATTCATACAACTTTGCTCATTTTCATGCCTTTTTTATCAAATACTGCGAAATCTACACACTTTTTGGTTTTTTGATGATTTTCAGGTAAAAAGGCATAATTTTTGAGCATTTTCAAACAATTCAGATGCATGGATGAATTCCCACCATCAAGAGAAGATTACATGTCAAATTTCATGCAAAATGAAGGTTCACAACAAATTACGGCACTACCGTAATCCAAATTACGGTACCGTGGTTTCACTGCACTTATAGAAGAAACCACGGTACTGCCGTAATTTTCAAGTGCTGCCATATTTTGGGACGATTTTGAATAGAAAATTTTGGAAGAATTATCGCACTGCCGTAATGGATTTCACGGGCCGTATTTCAAGTCGATTTTTCACACGAAAGATTTGACAAAAATATGGCACTGCCGTAATGTATTTCACGGTACCGTAATTCCGAATGATTTCTATACTGAGAACTTTGCTGAAATTACGGCATTGCCATAATAATTATTACGGCTGTAATTCTATTCCTGGCATGCGATTCTTCCGAATGGTTTGAAGCCCGATTTTTGCGCGATCGATTGTGGACGATCCAGGCCATAAATTGAAGATCCGTAAGAAGCAAAAAAAGAGTTTTTTTGGAGGAGAAGACACACAGACAAAAAGCCCTAATTTTCATCCACTTTCAAGGGAGAAATCAAGATTTTCACTGTCACCTTAGGGTTCATCGCTGGGAAGCGTACAGTGCATCTCTGGCTACAAAGTTTGAAGGGAAGCTGCGCATAGAGGAGGAGAAGAAACCCCAGAAGTTTCAGAGTGAAAGGAGGTCGATCGGAGAAGAAATCGAAGAAAGCACACCGCCGACTACTATTCACACAAAAATTACGACTATAATTTCCATTATAGCCGTGCGGTGTTTAGTAATTTCATTATTCTCTTTGATTTGTGATCCCTCTAAAGCATGGATTAATGTAATCTTCCTACCATGCTAGCTTAAACTTCTTTTGGGACATGGGGAAGTAATTCCCTTTGATTTCTTAATGACTAGATAACTTTTATTTCATCAAGTGTAATTTTAGTATGATAATTCTGCTTTTGTGATGATTGCTCTTTAATTCTCCATAGATTCATATTATCAAGCATGTTTTAGAGTTTTCGCAATAAGGACTGAAAGGTGATTTGCTTGAGAACTTGGAACCATAAAATTGAACATTAGGAACTCACCGTAAGAAATTAGGTTTGTTCTTATTTCTTAATTTTAGTAGTTTAATGCCATGATTGATTATCTAATCTAGGATTGAGTTAATGAAACAAATATGATGATATTGCAAGAAATTGAATATTAGATTGTTGGAGAACCTTAAGCAGAACCTGTGTTGAGATTCGGATGCACGAAAGTGATCGTTCAGTTTCCACTTGAGATTATTAACTTAGAATTCATATGCATGAAATGATCCTTGAGTTCTTTATTGATGATTCACTTTTATTTAACAATCGAATAGATCCTGCACGAAAGTGAGGATCGGTTTTTTAAATTGTCTGCGTGAAAGCGAGTTGATTTCCTTATTAAGTGAATTATATCTTTATCATAATGAAATTAAAGTGACGAACATCTATTCATATCTAGTCATGGAAATTAAAGTGAATGAAACCCTAGTCCCAATTTCTCTCTCTGATATTTTCGTGTAGCCTTCGATAGTTTACTTGCATATTTCTGATTGCCAAGCTAGTAAGAAATTAATTATTCGGCACTTGGAAAACGAGGTCTCTGTGGTTCAATATCTTTTTTATTACTTCAAGTATCCATGCACTTGTGGACACAACAGTGGCACACCTTCATGGTAGCGCACCTTGCATGGAAGGCAGCGCACTTTGTAGTGATGGGGGCACACTTGGTGTTGGGTGAACCCTAGGAGGAGCCTAGGGTTTACGAGCTAACACAGGAGGAGCATAGGGCTGGCCAAACCTAAGGGGGTATCAAGGGTTACCTAGATGGCACCTCTAAAGGTTTATGAGCTGTCCCTTGGAGCTGAAGATCTAGTCAGTGCACCTAGGGTTTGGAGTAGAGCCTTTAGAGCACTCAGGGCTTAGCCAAGGACTTAGTGGCATGGGCCTATTGCTTGTGTCTTAGAGTAGCTAAGTGATTAGTCTAGATCTAGGGGCTTGTTACCCATGTTCGGGTTATATAACCATACCATATTTTCTTTTCTGCTCATTATCTGCAAAGCGTGCTTGCAATATTTTTTTTCATGCTACTCACTATAGGATTGTATACATGTATTGTTAAATGAAAGATAAAACTAAATGGTGAGACCACAAAAACCCTTGTCCCAAAAATATCAAGTCTGATCATATCCTAATCATAGCCTTCTAACAGGTAGCCCTTGTCAAACTATCGATTGATGGTGTTGTGCATTGTTTCCCACAAGGGTGGGAAACACCCATCTATCTTTAGGAGGCGTGTGGTGACAATGATTTCTCTAGTCTGGTTAAAACTCTGGGCATGCCTTCGCAAGGAAATTGTTAGCCCTAGGCATAACGGTTAGGTTAGACTTAACTAGATTTTTCATATATGGATGGACCACATAATGAAAATGTCTAGAGGCAGCCTCAAGAGATTAGGGCTTTATGCTATATCAAGCCTTGACTGGACACAAAGTACCTGAACTATCTTGAGAAGGAGAATTGCTAAGTTGCAATTGCAATTGGCCAGCGTACCTACCTTAGGAAACATGTGTTACCTTGTGCAGTACATCTCACCCTCGTGGGACACAAGGCTATGTGTGAAATAAGTATCCCATCTCACTAAGGAAATCTGGTGATTTCTCGATCAACTTTTGAGGATTATTGATTCAAGCAAAATAGTGGGAGCCCAATCACTTATAAAATGCTAGATTAAATGATGGGAGTGCAGGTCTACTTATAACTGTAGTAGATGGTCACTGCGATTTTTTCCTAAGTTGGTTGGAACCAACTTTGAGGACTGGTGTTGGAACATGAGGATTGTCCTCAAGCTTGAGGAAAATCTATATATCCTTAGGCAACCTCTTCGTGAACCCATCTCATCCACTTCTCTGAATCCTCACGCTATTTTAAAATTCAAAAACACAGCAGAAACAAGCCCGAAATGAGATTCTTAATTCAATAGGACCTTTCTTACAAGAGGGACAGTGGATGTGATAGGGTATATACCTTTTTAGCAATTTTCTGAAGTTGTGGATGACAACGATGGAGACGCGCAATCGGCCTGTCCTCTATGCATATGCCCACACGGACTACCTCGAGATTCCTCTGCTCCACACACGTGCTAGCTTTGGGAGAAGAGATCCACGCCTTGGGAGTTATCCACCTTGCTTGTGCCAGCCTTCAAGGAAGTTGTGCCAAGGTGCTGCCCACTTCAAGTTGCACCAACAAGAAGGTAGCGCTAACATGTAGTATGATGTCCCCTTTCTTCTGTATGTGCCACCAAAGCACAAGGGAAGAAGGAGATCTCCCTCTAGTTCTCTCTTGCGCCAAGAGAAGGATGTTGTCCCCGAAGGAGAAGTGGGCGACTGTTAGGGAATGCCGGGTGTAATTTAAAATTTTGCAGTCCCAGGACGCAGCGGAAGAAGCATTACACCCGAAACACATACCTTTCCCAAGGATCCATGCGAGAGAG
>JANTFE010006402.1:3468-16465 GCA_027562315.1 Costus pulverulentus
ACAGCTTTGAGACATTATTCAGAAATACACTTATTGCAGCAGACAATGTAACAAACTGAATAACAACCATACCTTTATAAACATAAAAGTTTATACATGATACTGATAGAATCCCAAGGCCTCAAACATTAGCCTTAAGGGCATACCCCAACAAGTAAGATAAAAACACTAAAAGTAGCACAAAATCATGCAAATAAGCCCAAAATATAATCTAAAACATAGGCAAAAACATGGTGTAAAAATCACTTATCAAATAACCCTAGACTTAGAATTTTGTTTGTCCTCAAGCAATACCTTGATATGTATAAAGAATGTAAAGATAAGGATTTTTCAATTGTTTTTGCCCCTATTAATATCCTCAGTTTACAAATTAAGCAATTAATATTTCAAAGTCAAGTAATTCAAGAAAAATCATAATAGAAATAAATTCCCAAGAGGTTACAATACAAGAAAAATAAAATTCACAATTCATGTCATAACTTCCATTCAACACACACTAAGCATCAAATACTTTCATCTTAATAAATCCATTTCACTTAACAGATAAAATTTCTACTTCAAGAATTTCAGTGATGTTAAAGATAAGATATTTTTAAAGCAATTTGGTCTTTAAACTGTTATATGCTATTTACTGTTAGCATCATAACATGTTTAAAGTATACTACAAAGTAGTATAATTTAACTCATAGTCTCAATCATGAAAGTCAGCGGAGTTGTCCACATGGCCTACAACTTTCTCTTTTTCTCCATTTTCATCCTCTCTTTTTTTTTATTATTAGACTTCAACTCATGTCTTAGGTACCACTGTCAAATTTAACAGTGCCAAGTAGAGGAGTCTTTTCCCTTTTTTTTCTAGAGAAAGCCGGTCAGTGGCTTGGTACTTAAATCGTTGTTGATACTTGATCGCAATAGATTTAAAGTATACCAACTCGTGGTATAATATAACTCATGACTTTAGATTTCTCAACTAGAGGAGTTGGAGCAAATCTCAATTTAAAAAGATAAATCACCAAATTTCTATTCATAAAAATTTCCATCAAGCAAAAAATAGATAAATTAAACTTCAAGTATAAAGATACTATGCACGTGTCATTTGAACATATAACAATTAACATATGTATTTTATCAATACCAGAATTGAATTTACTCAACAATTGAAGTCTACATGAAATTTCAAAAATTCCCTAAGTTATCAAATCAATCACTCAAAATGTTTCCTAAGTCTAAAATCAAGGGTAAAACAAATTTGATCATCCTTAACAATCATAAACATTCAAAATACATATTTATAAAACTCTGAAGAATAAGCATATCATGAAGGACACTCTATACTTAAATTGTTGCACATACATAAAGATTAACTCAAGTCATGATAAATTTCAGAAAAAATTTTCAAGAGTTCCTTTTAAAATATATTATGATTCCCTATGCAATTATATCAAAATATGAGAACATGACCTAGAAAAATCTAGAAATTGTATCACATTAATGATAATCAATTTTTACAATGTATACAAGTTTCAAACATCAAATACCGTCATGTTTCACTATCAAATAAGCATTTACCATTTCAAAAACTCTATTCATCTTAATATCAAAACCAGTATCAAAATCTTCTAAAAAATTTTCCAAATCATCATCCCAGCATCACAAATCATCACAGAATATTACAGGTACATGATAGGCATCTAATATATACAATACCATCACGTTTAACCATGTACCCACATCTAAAATCTTAATACTAACTCAAAATATCCAATATCAAGTACAAATCCAGAAATACATCATAGAGCACTAAAATACAACGCACGCAGACGAATAAAACAAAAAAAAAACATATGTGCGTTAAAATCAACATCAAATAACTATCAACTTCTGCTCAAAAGGGAAGATGCATGTGAGATATCATGAGAAAGTGAGAGGCATCATACTCAATGTATAAAAAGATATAAAATAATGACAATACTCACAAAGAATATCAATCGATCCTGGTGTAGTAGCTCGGATACCATGGAGGAAAGAGTCTTCCAATTATTTTCTAACGGTCCTATATGCTCTAGTTCTCATCGTTCCTTTTAGAGCCATGATTTTGTAAAATACACAAATTTTCAAAATTTTCACTTGAAAACTCGAATGAACAGTAGCAGCAGGAAGGAACTCGTCCATGAGTCAAAAGAAATCCCTGTAAATCAATGAAAACCAGTTTCAAAATTCAAACAAGAGCATGACAATCTGATAGAGAATCAAAAGCACTAAAGCAGAGCAAAGATTTGTCAAAAGTCATGAAGAAATCAGGCTAGAGTTGAGCGTCGACGGTAAAGTTGTGCTCCCGTGGTCGTCCAGCAATTTCCAAGAAATTCTGGCTGAAATCTCGTCGGAGGATCAACGGAAAGGGTCGCCGGCGATGAAGGAAGGTCGGGAACAGAGGTCCGTCGCTTGAGGTGGAAGGAATCGACAAGAAATCGGGTTTTTATGGTCCATGAGTCGTTCACGGCTGTGGCCGTAAAAGTTTCTGTGACTTAAATCCATTTACAAAAATTAAATTTACGGCCGTGAGTGACTCACGGCCATGCCCGTGAATATCTCATCAAATACCTTTTCTTCATGTAAATTTTTTTCAAAAATCCCTACACAACAAATAACTTATTAAAAGATTTTCTATCAATAAAAATTCATCAATACATGCTGTAAAAATTTATTAAAATTTAAAGAAAATCAAAAACTAAAACTAAGAATAATAAAAGTCAAAAGTTTGGGTTGCCTCCCAAAAAGCGCTTGTTTAAGGTCATTAACTTGACCATAGCTTCATATCATGGAGGAGTTGGTGAATCTGTGCCTAAGTAGAGAGCATATAATCTTCTACTTTTCCTTCTCCTCAAGAGTGTGTCCACCAAATATATCCAGTTAAGCAGGTGGATCCATGTCGTAGTAATCAATACATGCATACAAAAACAAGAGTTAGAATCATGCAAAGAATAATCAATAATTTTCCTATATTTATCCAAGAGTAAAATCATGCATTCTTCCTTAAGATTTACATTAGTAACTGGAAGAAGATTAGAATTAAAATCAAAGAACTCATACCCTGGATTGATCAAGAAGCTTTCAAATTTTATTTTTGGTTTTTCAGTTACCTCAATGCCAATGTGATCAAGAATCTCTTGTGTTATCATCTCTTCGGTACTTGTAGCTAAATTTGCATCAAATAATATTTCAATCACTTCATCATTATTATCCTTAAAATTATCATCTTCATCATTAATCATACAAATTTCTAATGGATTTTCCTGGAGAATAAGAATTGATGGTACAATATGCATAAGATCCTCTTCCTCATAATTTTCCTCAATTTCTTTCTCTTCAATGGGGCATTTCATCTTAACACTGTCAATTTCATCCCCATATATATCATTAGTTCTTTCTTGAGGATCTTTAAATTCATCATCCTTCTTCTCACAAGACTCAAAAAATTCATATATCTCTTCAAACATGTCCCAAGTATTTGTGTTGCAAGACACATCATTATGTGAGAGGGGACTAGATGGCTGGCAACGTGTAGAGGAAGGTAAATCAAAATCATCAAAATTTGAAGAAGGTAAATCACAATCATCAAAATTTTTAATATCATCCAAATTTTCAAAATCATCAAAATTTGCAGAAGGTAAATCACAATCAGGAGTCATGACTAATGATTGATCCATCTCTACAAAATTCTTAGATTTATCATGGATTTCTTCCTTTATGTCATTTTTATCAGTGCCATCAATCATACTATGAATACCTTCACTTTCCAAATCAAACTCAAGTATACAACTTTGTTGTGCTATCTGTGTTTCTAGCATTTTAGTATTAGCACATATAGATTCTACTTGAGAAGTAAGCTGAGCAATCATCTCACTAAGATCTTCAAGTTTCTTACTTTGATTTATCATAATTTTTTCAAGCATGGATTCTAGCATAGATTCTTGAGATTCCTCAAAGTGTGGTTCTGAAATATTATTTGAGAAATCCTCATCAAAAGAAGTTTGCTAGTTTTTCCATCTAGAATTATACTGATCATCTTGGTACCGTGATAAATTAGAACTGGCAGGATTTCTAAATTGACACTCAGAAGGATAATGATAATAGCTTCCACAAATATCACAAGTAACATAAGATTTCATTCTTAAATATTCAGTGTGTTGAGAAAAAGAATTTACCCTTGCTGCAGGTGATAGAAATGCAACTGGCGGCAGATATTCTCTAGTCTTTACAGGTGGCACATATCCCTGATTTGACCATTGACATTGGTTAAACATTATTCTTTTCAATTTATGCAATAAATTCAAAAATATATAATGTAGAACAGGAAATGTAAAATATGTAGACAAGTGATTTTTCAGTTCTCCTACACATACAACGTGTTAATCGAAAAAGAGAAAAATAAAAAAAACTACCTATATAAAAAAATGTGAAAAAATAAATAAAAATAAAAATAATGAAAACAAAAACAAATAAAACAAATAAAATAAAAACAAAAACAAAAACAAAAATAAAAACAAATAAATAATAAAAAAAATGTCTAGACTATAAATCTCACGATTAAATCAATATTGGCTGGCTTGATCCCCGGCAACGGCGCCAAAAACTTGATAGGTATCCGCAAGTGCACGGATTTATCGAAGTAATTAAAAGATTATCGTTCCCAACGAGGATCTGGCAGTTAAGTGCCGATTACACGTTTGATCTATATCTAGACGAATCAATATGTGGTTTTTGTTTTGGCAACTTCTAAGTACAAAAAGAAGCAAAAGCGAGCGTTCGGGTAAAAATCAATTCGGATAAATTCAGGATCTAGGGTTTCACCACGTTGATGATTATGAATAAAATTTACAAATAAATCTTTTGAACAGAAAATTATAATTTTGAAAGGGATTTTTCCTAAGGTACAGATTACCTTCTCCCGAAGCGTAACCCGGTATCTATTTACATTAATTCTCTACTCCCATGGCAATTAACATAAATAGACCCATTAAGTTATGTGAAAAACCATGGTAATCCTTCAAGCGAATCTGAACTACTCCCGTGATCGGATTCATTGGTTTGAAAAGAATAGATCCGACGTTGCGATTCACCTCCCGGTCCTTCTCGCAACGTCTAAGATGTAAAATTACTTGATCAGGGTAATTCACGAAATAAGCACAATTCTAATCAAATCAAATCTATAAAAGATCATGTCAAAGATTTAAAACTATGTATTTAATCCATAAATCATCAACGAGCTATTCCCCAAATCCCGAAATAACGTTTACACGTTCATGTTCATAACAAACAGCATGTTCATTGATGAAAATCGTATGAAACTCATTAAAAATACAAGAAATCACTAGACAAGATAGTAGAAAGGCTTCCCCTCGACGTGGAGACGAAGATCAACCCTCTAACTCTTCCTTTGCACGGCTTTCTTGTTCGTTTTCTGCCCTGCAATCAATTCTCGCCATCGCCGCCGCCTCCTCTCGTTTTTGTGCCTAGAAGCCCCTGAAACCCTTCCAAAACCTTTCCTTTTATAGTCTAATCAGTATAGAACCGGTCTAGGAAGGTTTCTTGAGAGTTTGGTTCAATTTTGGATCAGTTTGGAGTCGAATCGAGTGAGAAACACGAAGGGGCGGAAACTTTTACGGTCGGTGATGAGTTTACAGCTTCGACCGTAATTATTTCGGTGTATAATGCTTTTGGTCACAGAAACTTTTACGGCCCGTGATGGAATTACGGCCTTGCCCGTGAAAGTTTCTGTTTATTTATCCTCCGTTCGTCGTCGCTTTTACGGCCGAATAAGCAATACGGCCAAGGCCGTAAATGTCTCGTTCTTCACCGTTTTTGCCCCAAATTGGACGTGTGAGCTCATGATCTCCTCGGGAATCATGCTTTGGCTTCAAAACCCTCAAAATCCATCATTTTTATGTCATTTTACCTACATTTTCACAAAAAAAAAAAGAAAAGTGAAGATTCTGTGCAAAGTAAGATAAAAACACTAAAAGTAGTACAAAATCATGCAAATAAGCCCAAAATATGATCTAAAACATAGGCAAAAATATGGTGTAAAAATCACTTATCAATTATCATGCATGTTTTAGGATTTTACAAAATAGACTAAAAGGTTGATTATGAAATTTGGAATCCTAGAAATCATTGAGTTTGGAACTCATCGTAAGAAATTAGGTTTATTCTTTGAATTCTGATTTTTAGTGATTTTATTGCCATGTTTAATAATTTGAATCTAGGATGAGTTATTGTGTTAGACTTGATTTGATCTTGCATGAAAGTGAGGATCGAGTCGTCGGAGAACCTTAAGTAGAACTTGTGTTGAGACTCGGATGCACGAAAGTGATCCTTGAGATTCCACTTATGATAATCAACTTAGAATTCGGATGCACAAAAGTGATTCTAAATTCTTTGTTTGATGATTTACTTATCTATAGCGTTGGGATAGATCTTGCGCGAAAGTGAGGATTGGTCCCTACATGATTGTCTTCACGAAAGTGAGATAATACCTTTATCAAGTAAATTACATCTTTATCATGATGAAATAGACTGACAACCTTTTATTTAAATCTAGTCATTAGAATTGAGAAGGATGAAACCCTAGTCCCAGTTTCTCTCTGATTTAGTGTTCTTCCTATCATTTACTTGCATTATAATCAATTGCTTAGCTAGTAAGAATATAACTATTTGGTACTTAACAATAAGGTCTCTATGGTTCGATATCTTTCTTTATTACTTTGAGTATCCGTGCACTTGCGGACTACAACACCTACTCCTGCTCCGGCCTCATCCGGCTGCTCCCTGCCTGCTTCATCTCCCCCTCCAGCGCCCTGCTCCAACTCCGACATCCTATCAACATGCAAGAAAGAGATAAAGATATGTAGAAACAAGTAAATGCTACTTGTGTTACTATGGTTTATGTTGATCTAATTATATAGAAACAAGTAAATGCTGCTTGTGTTACTTTCTACTACTGAACGCAAATATGTAGAAATAAGTAAATGCTACTTGTGTTACCATGGTTTATGCTGATCTAATTATGTAGAATTAAGAGGGATTTGTTTTAGCTAATGTTTATCGAAGATAAATACTAGCTCTTGCTAGAGAAAGGGTTTATTAAACTGTATTCTAATGTTTTAACTAATGTTGGTTAGTTGTATTATCATGGCATCAGATGTGTAGATGTGTAGTATAGTATATGATTTGGTTGTTTAAATGTTGTATTTTATATGATATTAAACTTAAATACTATTTTGTATATGAGAAGTACTATTTATATTGTATGAGACAATTGTTGTTAAAATATTTAATTATGTTAAAAAATTTTGCTTAATCAAACAGCACATCATTTTTATTCTGCTGACCAGCACTTGTAGTTTCCCAAATAGCTTCTGCTTGTCTCAGCCAGTACCTTTCAACCAGCAATTCTCCAGCCAGCAAAAGCTAGAAGTAGAATCAGCCCCAAATTGGCCCATAATCTCCTACAAGTCTCACACTGGAGGTCTATCCTACAAGTGCGAGGAGAGATTATTTCTTCCACATAGGGTCAATCCCTATGTAAAGAAATCAAAATTCAAAAAGAAACATGAGAAGTCAAAAAGATGAACCTACAATTTTTCTAAATAGAATATTCCATAATATAAATTTTTAAAAAAATTCATGAAAGTCAAAATCTTTGACATTTGGGGAATAGATTTCATGGGACCGTTTCTTCCCTTGGTAGGTAACAAGTTTTCCTTGCCATTGAATATATTTCTAAATGGGTGAAAGTACTTGCTTCCCCCACTAATGATTCCAGGGTGGTAATGAAATTATTCAAGAAGATTATTTTCTCATGCTAAGGAATTCTAGAGTGATGATTAGCGATGGAGAATAGCATTTCATATAACAATAATTTTTAGCCTTGCTCAAGAAATATGATGTAAACCATAAAATAACTACACCCTATTACCCCTAAACGAGCGGACAAGTTGAAATATCGAATAGGAAGATCAAAGACATCCCAGAGAAGATAGTCTCACAACCCATAATAGATTGGGCTTCAAGCTAGATGATGTGTTGGGAAACCCCGGGTCATTTTTAAAATTTAACAATACCATAAGTGTTGGCCCAAAACAAATTTACTAATACGCAAGGACCGTCTTACGAGAGAAACCATTGGATGTATTAGAGTAGTACCTTATTTGCAATTTAATAGCAAGCCGATGACGATGTAGATGCGCAAGTATCCACCCTCTACGCTCCTGCACACATAGGCTCCTTGAGATCTCTTCCATCCACACCTGATGCTAGCCTTCGAGAACCTCTTGCTTGTGCCACCTCCAAGGTGCTCCAAGAGGGAAGTCTTCTTCTCAACTTGTGCCTTCTTCAAGCAAGAAGCGCCAAGGAGAAGTGGAGTGATGGCGGCAACGAGAGGGAACCTCTACCACTTGTGCCAAGGAGAAGATGAATCCTAAATTATCCTTTTTGCTCTTGCCACTTCAAGGTTACGCCACCACAAGGAAGGAGGAGGGTGGCATCACTTCTATGGGTGGCTGCTAGGGTAAAGGAGGAAAGGCTCTAGGCGGCTAGGGCAAGAAGAGAAGTTGTCAATTGATAATCTGTGCCTAGCCCTAGGGCCTTGTATATATAGAGTTTGAGTGCGAGTCCCACTACTTAAGTCACGAATAAATCTAATAGATTTATTCCTATTAAATGAATATAAATATTCATTTCTACGCTTAAGCTATGGACTCCTCTAGTTACATTTAAATCAAGTCAAAAAACCTCTGAATAAATCCAACGCAAAATATGTCAGTCGACCTATTGACTAGACCTAGTCAACTAAAGGCAATGTGGTCACCCAAGGGTCAACCAAAGTCAACTGATATCAAAACATAACCTGGCTCCATATGATTATCTTCGACTCATCAGATACACTCACGATGCATCAAACTCCCAAATAGATTCAAATCAACTAAATAACTCAATCAAAGGCTACTCGATCAATACGAGATCTCAAGTGTCTAAGTGTGCGACCCTGTAGGTTCATCAAACATTGGTAGTGATAACCTCAAATCATCACAAGCTATGAACCTAGCAGTACATCATTGCTACCCAAGTCATGAGAATGGATGTCATCATCGACAGCCCCTAAAATGCAATAAAGTACTTGTATACTTTAGTCCTTTTATCAAGCTGATATATAGATTGGACAAGTGTGGTCAAACTTATTTAACCCAATATAATAGTCATGACTCCAACTGTGGAGTGCCCAAGGATATCAAGTTTCCAATTATGGAAGAATGAAATCCTGTATTGGCTCATTAACCTCTCATATGGCTTATGATACACCCAATAACAACCATTATGACTCTCCTACTATGGCAGACCATTAGTTTATATTAAAGTGCACCACTTACCATATAGAGATATCAATGACCTCAAGTCGAGGACAAATATACCTTTGTCACTATAAGATTGACTTGTGATACGAAGTCAAATCCTCACAGCGGGTCAGTCCAGTATATCTACCTTGATATACCCATATATCTACGTTAACAATAAGTGCTCAACCAGCACATATATCAGTCTCACATGCATCATAGTTGTCCAATATCTACTATAATACTCGACCGGGGACAATCTCTAAGACTAGATAAAATCTATCTCCTAGGACATTGTTTATGCAAATGTACATATCATGTAGATGTACCACTTGCATAACAACAACAATGCTAGGATATATAAGATATCACATATGAATGTGACACACATCGGACCAACCATAGGTCCTAGGGCATATAATCCAACATGATGCACTTTGGGCATAGAGTACCACTTATAAAACACCAATAGGTATATCCTCCTTTCAGCTAATTTATGGAAAATAATGTCACTTACCTATATAGCTCAAGCACAAGGCCTTCTAGGCAATCAAAACATTAAACTATGACTTGAAGAACGCTAGGGAGAAAAGAAAACTTCAACTAAATGAGCTTGATGAGATTAGGCTCTCAGTGTATGAACATGCCAGAATTTATAAAGAGAGGACTAAAAGGTGGAACAATAAGCATATATTGAGAAAATAATTTTAACTAAGTGACTTTGTTCTGTTATTTAATTCTAGATTAAAATTTTTCCCTAAATAACTTAAGTCTCGATGGTCAAGTCCATTTTAGATGCACAAAGTATACCCCGATGGAGTTGTAAACATATGGAGTAAAAAGATAGGGGTTTTCAAAGTCAATAGACAATGACTCAAGCATTGTCATGATGGAGAACAGTATAAGAAAAGAGTGAACATTCAAGTCTTAGACATGCCAATAGGCTAAAATAGGGGATGGTCAAGCTGAGAACCCTAAAAACTAGTGTTTCTTGGGAGGCAACCCAAGTACTATCTCAATAATTTTTTATAAAAAAAATTATTTACTTCATGTCTAAATCAACCTTGATTAGATGGTGGGATTTTTGGTTTTATAAGAAAAAGGGTGCAAAAACAGCATGGAAAACGAGTTCAGAATAAAATCAAAATCACAGGGCTGTGATTACAATTCAAAGAAGGCAAAAACAAAAGCAATAGGTAGGTTTCAAATGCGTGAAACCCTAGCTATCACAGGGTTTTGATCATCATTCCCAGCCTACCTTCATTCATTCTTCAGCTGTCTCTGATGATTTTGCAGCAGATCCAACAACTCGCCTACCCTCTTCATCGTCTTCTTGTAGCTTTCTAGCAAGATTCGACACCTCAGCCTTCTCCAGCCAAATTTATTTTCACATACTTTGTCTCTGCGAGAACTTCTTGACACCGATTTTTCCATGATTGTTTTGCTGGTCACAATTTTTTTGCCGACAATGTTGCCATTAGCAATGCTCCCTCTCACCGATTTTCATTGTCGCTAATAGACATTGAGATGGCTGCAAAAAGACAAATGATAGTTGGGAAGAGTTGTCTATGATCCTACACAACATCGTCCACCCCCTCCACCTAATACGTATGAGATTATCTTTTGTGATGAGGAGCAACGGCAGCACTATGAAGTGCTTTCTAGCCAGCCATAGCTCTCCACCATATACGCCTATGTCAATACCCATCGACTATTAGGGCTTGCCGATGATGTCTAGTGGCTATTTGATCAGCTTGGTTGGGTCTACTTCTTCCTTGCTCAACTGAGACTCATCATCAGCTTCACTCTAGAGTTCTTGTCCTCCTTAGTGGTCTAGGTTTCCAACACTAGCGACATAGATCCGAAGTGGTCCAAGTTTCTCGAGAAGGGTACTCGTCTCGGGCCTATGGCATATGATGAGAATACCTTTTGGGGTGAGATCACATGGGAGGAAGAGTTTGTTCTAAGGATTGCTAGGGAGAGCTATATCATGAGCCCTGTGTTCTGCTACATACACCAAGTCCAAATAACATGTTTGGTCGAGGAGAGACAAATAGTATAGTATCCCAATCTAAGTTTTTTTTTATGAGCTATGATTAATACTTTCAGGGTCAACTCTGTTTTCTACCTAGTAAAGCAATTTATTAAGGTACCAAAGGGTAAATTTGACTAAACTTTCTTTGATATATTTTATGCCATTTGCTCAAATTTTTTTATCATGATGACATTGTACTAATTTGAATACTTATATGTGCGAACTAAACTTCTATTTATGCATGTTTGTGTCCTTTTTTCTCTAATATTTGTGATGAGCTATATGTAAATTAAATATTTGTGATTTTTGGTGGCATGAGTTTATCCCTTCCTTAATGGTGTGTTTATGAAATGATTTGTGTGAATAATATGATGGCCTAGAAATTATTAGAATTACCTACAAGATAGGAAATTTTGAGTAAATTTATTTCTGGTATTGATAAAATTTGTATATGGAGTGTTATGTATTCCTGTGATACAAGCAGAATAGTAGTTACTTGAGTTTAATTTTTCTAACTTTTCGTGATGAAAAAATTTTCAAAAAAGAGATTGGGTAGCATTTGCAAAAAGAAATTTGCTCGAACTCCTCTAGAGTGGTGAATTAAAGTCTTGAGTTCTATTATACCAAAAGTAGGTATACTTTAAATCAATTTCGATCAAGTAATAGGGGCTTTCATCAAAAGTGTTTAACCCTTGAGCAAAAAGATTGATAATGATTTAGATATCATGCCCTCAGTCGGCTCTCTTCAAAAAATAAAAGAAAATTAAAGAAAAAAAACAAAGAAAAAGAGAGAGTTGGAGGTGGAAACTCCGTTGAAAAGTCTATAGTGAAGATTTAAAGACTAGTTTGCTTTAAAAATCTCAACAAATAGAATATCACCAAAAATCTATAGTGAAGATTTTAGTTGAAAAGTAAATTTGGATTTATAAGACAAAAGTATGAAATTATTTAGCGAGTTGAAATTTGAATGTATTGCATGAATTATTATTGAGTTTTACCTATCTTGGACTATAACATCTTGAAAATTTATTTGTAACAGGTTGTTTCTCAAATTTCCTAGTTTTGAAAATTTGATTATATGTATCATTGATTAAATGCATATCAAGATAGAATAAGCAAAAGTTGTTAAAATCCTTATATTCTCTTTACGTATTTTGATTCACATTTTATTTGCATGAGGATAAGCAAAGGTTTTAACCTTATGTATTTTGATAACTCAAAAAATTAGTAAATTTTATATGCTTATATCATCTTTTTAAGTCGTCTTTATCCATTTTTTCTTGATTTTTAAGTCAAATTAGTCATTTGGTTTGGAATCTACAAATTCTTTTGTTTCTCAATTTTTCAGGTTAAAAATGCATAATTGCATAGATATCCAAGTTAATTGGACCAAGATATGAAGTTAAAGAGGATCCGAGGCTTAAACGGATCAGAAAAGTCAAAATTAGGAAACATGCTCGAGATCATAATGTTGGAGTATGCCCTTAAGGCTAATGTTTGAGGCCTTTGGGATTGTAAAAGTATCATGTATTAAACTCTTGAGTTTATAAAAGGCATGGTTGTTATTCAGGTT
>JANTFE010006402.1:16565-60323 GCA_027562315.1 Costus pulverulentus
TTGATCATATAGCTTTCATATCCGATCTTTTGAAACCCTCTTTCCGCTTTACATGGCTAGATGTGCATGTTTAGGGTTTCTTCCCCCTTAGTTAGGGGTTCCTTCACATAAGGCTATGATCATTTACGCTCTAGCCGTCACAACCTTGTATTTACCAAAAATAAGTAGAAACCTGAAATAGTCAAGTCATTCGCCCTTCCCCCTATTCAATTTTTCAAAGTTTAAACTATGATTTTTCTCATTCCAATCGACTAAATCAATGGCAAGGGAAGAATTATAAGAAGGAGAAGAGGATGATTTCAAGGCATCACACACACACATGAAGAGTTTTGAAGGAGAAATTGCAAGTGGCGACTACTAGGGTTTGGGAGGAAATTGTGCTACACACGAAATTTCTAGATGACAGGAGATCAAATCTAGGAGAAATCTTGAATAGAAAAGGAAAAAATCTAAGAAGATCATAGCAGCCTGGGCAAAAGTTCATCTCTGAATCATAGAGTTGTGATAGATTACACTACAATCCTCACACCTCTGTGACGATAGTCAAAGTTTTTATTTTAATTTTATTTCACATCTCTGATTTGTAAAACTTATTTTTATGAATTATTGTTGTGAATTCATATCTTTTGTAGCATAAATTGTTTCAGGACTAAGGGAGTAACCCTTCAATTATTTAATGATTTAAATAATATTTAATCTTGTCATTAGTTTGAGTGATGTTAATTCAATTAAAGTGATTTATTGCACTTGTAATTATCTAAACCTACATTATTGCATGTCATAGGAGTTATAACAAGAAGTGAGATATGACTTACAATGTTATAACCCTTTAATTAGACCTATATAATTATGCTACAAGAGTAGCTAGATCTTTATAATCTATTTAATGAAATTAATTCTACATGTGATAAATCTAGTTTTTATAATTACAATGTTTCATACAAAATAGTTGCATTATAAAGCGAATTATATTTTTAGAAAACCTTTAATTGAACAAGTGATTTAACCTATAAGAGTACTTTAATATCACTTGAGAGAGGGACTTATGAATTAAGCTATGAGAGTGAACCTTAACTCATTAAAAACCAAAATAAATTACCATAGAACTTAAAACTAGGACAACAAGTCATGAGAATGAAGGTAGTTTTAGCATAGAATTGAACATCCGAGAGGAGGCAACTCTACTTGGGATAATTTCTCTATAGCAAAACTCAAACAATTGACATATATATTTATTATTTTTTAATTAAAAATCAAAGTGATGAAACATTATCCCGGATTTCTCTTTCTAAATTCCATCAACAATTACTCAATTTCAAATTCCTCTTAAATTATTGAATTACTTAGCTAGTATAAATACAATAGTACTTAACACATAGATCTCTAAGGAATCGATAACTTTTTATTACTTTGATGTATCTGTGCACTTGCAGACACATCATTCGTACATTGCCAAATGAACAATGGCAGCTCCTGCTCTATTCGAGGCTCGAGGCATCGACCCAAGCAATCAAGTAAAGCTTAGGGTGTGGTCGGTGTCATAAACCGTCGATCTTAAGAGGATGAATCTCAGCCATCCGAATTTTTTCTAGTCATTCTCAACGAAGGCGACAACATGCGAAAACTAGGGCTCGTCGCCACTGCCCGCTTGCTGCTCCTCCACCCAATCGGCTCTAGGTATAGCTTCTCTATGTTGAGGAGGACCCATGGCTGGAGTTCAGCGCCGTCCGATGAAAAATCAGCGGCGAATCGAAGGATCAAACTTTTCTCAGCGGAAATAGTGTTACTAGCACAAAAGCTTCCGATTCTGGCAATCTAGTCGTCAAATGGTCGGATCCTTTCGTCTGTTGGTGCGCACACTTGAGGAGAGGGTGTGGCTAAAGTTTGGTCTTGATCAGTTGCCTGGATTCGATGAAAAAATCATTTAAAGATGCTGCATTAAGTAACGGCTAGGTGATGAACAGTTTTTTTTTTATTTGCTCGATATTTTTTTTACTATAGTATCATTCTCTAGGATTTAGTTCGAAATTTACTCTCCCCAAAAGTGATTTTGTAGGAGTATCCTCTCCTTGATTTATTCTGGAGTTCATATCTTCGTAAAAATAATTTTGTAGGAGTATCCTCTCCGTGAGAATAGATTGAGGAAGAAGAAAAGGGATAGAAATGTATACTTATGTAGAGAAAGAAATCTCCGTGCAGTGTTCTTCGTAACGTCAGCGTATGGACATTGTATTCCCTTTCTATGCGTGTCATTTTTTAAGGCCAGACACCCCCTTTTATATTAATTCATTTGCTATTTTTACTCAGCCCGCTAGTATTCATTGAGTCCCTCCTCATTACAAGTATATAATACAATTTTGTATACTCAAACTCCGCGGTGGCACATTCAATGTGTGTATGAGTGTATCCCCACCACAGGGTTATATAATTCTCATATTTAACAATTGAGGGAATGCAGAATTTTCTCATGGAAATACTTTATGATCAATTCAATTTACATTTACATGCATAAACCCTTTAGGGATATAGTTCTTTCCTTGCTACTTGTTTTAAGCCTACTGGAATTTCTGGTTGTTTTACTTAATTAGAAGTCAAGCAACGGTATATCATAAAACATGGTTTCACATTAAATTTTTAGAAGTTTACATTTAAATTATGGTACCTTTAAACCCTCTAATGAATCCACCTTTTATGCCAATAAAAGATCATATTTCTTACATCAAGATATGCATAATTTAGACATAAACCAGGAATGTGCATCAATAAATATAATCAATTTATCGCCTACTTAAGATCATTCTAAAATAGTTAGGTCGTTCATTGATCATATATTATTTTTAATTTCTATCCCATCGGTAAGGTGACCTTTCAATCTACAGGCTCAAGCTGAATTAAATCCAACTCATGTCTAGTTCAAATATGATTAAATCTAGTTCAAATTAAGAACTCAACCCAACCTAAGCAAATCTAATTTGAAGTAAGTTAAATATGATTCCTTCAAGGTTGGATCGAACCCAATCCAATTGGACCTAGATTAGACCCAGCCCTCAATATTTGATCAAGCACAGCCCAAGATTGAACCAATTTTTGTATCACATTCAAATTTAGGAAAATTTGTCTAAAATGATAAGGAATGAATTTATTGGTCAGGAGCTAATGAAGAGTCCAGCATTCAATCGAAGACAGACCAAATATTTGCTTAGAATTCCAATCATAAATATATTTCTAACCCAATCTGTTAGCCAACTTCAGTCAGCCAAATTAATTTAAGTTACAACTCATTTGAATTCAAATTTGAGATCCATTCTTCATCATATCATATGCAACTAAGAAGAAATGGCCTAACCTGGGTACCGTTTAGTTTTTCTTAAACTGGGTACCCTAATCACCGTTCGATCCAAATCCGGATCGACACGGATCTCACAGCAAACTTTCCCGTTAGCTGCCCCGTTACCGGCGCTTGTGTAACCTAGGTTAAGTTTTTTTTACTGTTGCAATTTCATTTCCCCCCAAAAGCACGTAGTTAAAACTCTTTTTCGACTCGTGACATCTGCTTTATGTTCTCCAGCAATTCGTGTCTCTCTCCGGCGAAACTCTTTAAGCTTCCATCTCCGGCGAGTTTGCTATAGCACTTCCGACTTTCATCTCCGGTCACTTCATCTCCGACTAACTACCACGCAGCAGGTAAAGATTTTTCATTGATACACATACGTTTATGATTGATGCATATAGACAAGTATCGTTGATGTATAGTTTACATTTTCAATGACGAAATAGACCAAATGTTTTTATACACTAAATGTGTTTATGCACCAAATGGGTTGATGCACATAAACATTAGGGTTGATGCACTGAGTTTACTCTGCGTTGATGTGCATAGAAATTAATCATTGAATTTGATATTTTCCTAGTTCATACTCATTGATACATATATAAATTACCTAAATACAATTAAATTTGACATGTTAGAGATTAAATTAGGGTTGAGACACAAGCATTTTGGGTTGATGCACATAAACATTAGGGTTGATGAACTGAGTTTACTCTGGGTTGATGTGCATAGAAATTAATCATTAAATTTGATATTTTCCTAGTCCATACTCATTGGTACACATATAAATTACCTAGATACAATTAAATTTGACATGTTAGAGATTAAATTAGGGTTGAGACACAAGCAATTTGGGTTGATGCACATAAACATTAGAGTTGATGAACTGAGTTTACTCTGCGTTGATGTGCATAGAAATTATTCATTGAATTTGATATTTTCCTAGTTCACACTCATTGGTACACATATCAATTACCTAAATACAATTAAATCTTAGTCATGTTAGAGATTAAATTAGGGTTGAGACACAAGCAATTTGGGTTGATGCACATAAATATTAGAGTTGATGAATTGAGTTTACTTTGCGTTGATTTGCACAGAAATTATTTATTGATTTTGATATTTTCTTAGTTCATACTCATTGGTACACATATCAATTACCTAGATACAATTAAATCTCAGTCATGTTAGAGATTAAATTAGAGTTGAGACACAAGCAATTTGGGTTGATGCACATAAACATTAGGGTTGATGAACTGAGTTTACTCTGCGTTGATGTGCATAGAAATTATTCATTGAATTTGATATTTTCTTAGTTCATACTCATTAGCGTTGAAACACAAGCAATTTGGGTTAATGCACATACACATTAGGGTTGATGAACTGAGTTTACTCTGCGTTGATGCACATAGAAATTATTCATTGATGCACACATGAATGAACTTGATACAATTAAATTTTACTTGATAGAGATTAATTTATTTTTGAGATAGAGATATTTTGGGTTGAACATATAAATTAGCGTTGAGTTTACTTTGCCTTGATATACAATTTTTCATCATTGACATACAGTTGTATAACTGTATTATGGGGTCAAATGATAAATCTTGTGAGGAAGACGATGCATGTGCATCTACAAGAGTTGGGGAAACTGAATCTTCATTTGTTGTTCCAATTGTTGGAATGGTCTTTAATAGTGAATATGCAGCATACGATTTTTACAATGAGCATGCAAAAAGACTGGGATTTTGTATCAAAAAATTATACCTAGAGCGTAGAAAAGATGGTTCATTGAAGTATCGGACATTTGCTTGTACTAAACAAGGTTTGAAAAAAAAACTCACCCCACACATGAGACTAAGAAACCACAAGCTGGGACAAGAACATAATGTATGACCCGGGTGGATTTTAAAATTTCAATCAATAATGTTTGGACAATATCCAAAGTTCAGATCAACCATAACCATCCAATGACTAGTCCAAATAAGGTCAATCAGCTTAGATCACATAGAAAAATCCTACCATTCCAACGTTCTCTTATAGACCAAATGACTGCATCTAGTATGAAGGCTCATAATATTCATAATTATTTTCAGTCCAGGGCAGGTAATATGGATGTTGGTTTCATAAGAGATGATACTACAAATTATATTCAAAAACAGAGACAGAAAAGATTAGATGGGCTGAAAAAGAAGGTTATTTTGAATTATCTAACAGAGAGGCGAGCCAAAGATCCTTCTTTCTTTTCTGCCATTGAAGTTCATAGTTCAGGCGAGGTTGCTAATTTTTTTTTGGCTGATGGTAGATCAATCGTAGATTATGCTTATTTTGGTGATGTTATTTCTTTTGACACCACATTTCAAACAAATGAGTATGATATGCCATTTACTCCAATCGTTGATGTGAATCAGCACAAGCAAACAATTATTTTTAGTGCTGCATTATTATATGATGAGACAGCTGAATCATTTATTTGGCTGTTTGAAACCTTTATGAAAGTAATGTCTGGCCGACATCCTGTGACTATTTTTACAGATCAATCGGCAACAATATCAAAGACAATTGAGATTATAATGCCAAATACAGCACACCGTCTGTGTTTATGGCATCTTTTTAATAATGTAGTAATACATCTAAGCCATGAGATTCACAGTAGTGTTGGATTTCTTGAAGATTTGAGACATGTGGTATATGAAAGGTACAACATAGATAGATTTGAGGTACTATGGACTAGTCTAGTCAATAAGTACCAACTTAGTGAAAATAATAGGATACAAAATTTTTACAAAATACGTACAAAGTGGGCTGCATGCTATCGTGCGCAGATATTTTGTGCAAGTATCAGCACATCATAACGAAGTGAGAGTATAAATAGTCATTTTAAACAATTCTTCAAGAAAAAATTGTCCCTATTTGAATTTGTAGAACAATATGATAAGGCAGTCACATTCTTTCGTGAGAAAGAATTAAAAGAAGATTTTAGGAGTAGAAACAACACACCAGTAAATGCCTTTTGTAACATGTTAAGAGAAGCATCTTCGATATACAACATAGTTATGTACAAAGAGTTTGAGGAAGAGTTTAAGATGAGTCTTGATTCTAGTATTACATTCATGTCATCTGATTCTTATGTTGGTAGTTTGACATTCAAGGTAATTATTCAAAATAACGGTAGAGATGAGTTTGCAATGTACAACCCTTCTTTTGTGACTGTCAACTGTACATGTAAACTCTATGAATTGAATGAAACTTTATATGGTCATTGTATAAAAGTTCTTGCAATAAACAATGTGAATTCAATACCACACCATTATATATTACATAGGTGGACAAAGTATGCTAGACAAGGTCACGGTTGTCATACAGTTCCATTTATCAGGGAAGGTCATGGAAAGAGGGTTTGACATCTATATATAACCGAGTCTGTCAAAAGCAATTTTGTATGTCAACAAAGAGCATGCATTGTAGAAAAGCACTTGAAATGATAGAAGTTGCAACTAATCAGCTAAGTATACAAGTTGATGAATTATTACGCACCAAGCCTCCAATTATTGACTCAATTTGAAAGCAATGAAATTAGTGAAGCTCAAAAACTTGAGGAGCCGATTATCACCATAAACCCCCCCTGTTGCCAAAAAAGGACCAAACGAGAAACGCAAGAAGGGTCTTCTAGAGAGAATAAAAAAGAACAAAAAAACCACAAGTGGAAGTTCTAGCATACATTTGAGTAATTTAAATCCAGTTCCTGCATTCAATTCAACTTCTATGTATGCAAATACACAGGTAATAGTTATATTTGAAGTAGTCATAAATATCATTGATATACTCATATTGATTTGTACAATTGATAGGTCCCTCAACCTTCCATAATGTACACTCCTGGAAACACACACCCTGCTCTTCCAGTTTCTATTTTTTTATATGTACAGTTGGACGCACAACACAATCCTAATGATCCACCACCAGTGTTTTCATATAGTCAAATGATGATGGGAAATACCTCGACATATGTAAGATATTTCACATTATCATATGTTGTTTAATTTTTGGAGAAATGTGTGATAGTAGCCTATACTAATTTATCTTAATTCATCTCTAGTTTTCGGACGAAGCATCACAGGTTGCCAAGCCACAAGTATCATTGCAGGAAAATGAGCCATCTTTTGAGTGATAATAGCTTATTCTAAATAGTGTTGATGTACTGTTTATATAGCGGTCATGTACTATATAAATATATTTGATGTACATGTTTTCATATGTATTGGTGTTGATGTACTGTTTAAATAGCATTGATGTGCTAGATATACTCAGATGTTGATGTGTTAGCGTTGATGTGTTGTACAATGAGCGTTGATGTACATGAATTCAAAAATCTTTCATACATACATATATACACTCCTGGAAATGGGTTGATGTGCATGCGTTAGCGTTGATGTGCATGTGTTAGCGTCACAGGTTGCTAATAAATTCATGTGCTATCCAAAATAGGGTTGATGTGCTAGTTAAATAGGGTTGATGTGCGAGATAAATTACCGTTGATGTGTTATATAAATTAGCATTGATGTACACGAATTCAAAAACCCAAAATGCAAATACGAGCAGATTAGCGTTGATGTGCACCACAAATATATTTCTATGTTCATGTGTTAGCGTTGATGTGTTGTACAAATAGCGTTGATGTGCAATAATTTATATATGTATATCAACGCTATTTGTACAGCACATCAACACTAACACATGAACATAGAAATATATTTGTGGTGCACATCAACGCTATTTGTATAGCACATCAACACTAACTCATGAACATAGAAATCACATCACTTTCTAATACATACACAAATAGGTTATCGTGCAAAAACAAAATATTAAATGTACATATTCACATATGGTTGATACATACATATATGCAATTGCGCATTTACAAAATGTCACTTTCTATTACATATACAAAAAATCACGTTCTACTACTGGTCAATATATTCACTTTCTAAGCATGCTCTAAATATTTTCAAGCTGGTAATAGCTCTTAATCTTGGCATATCTAACTATGAGAAATCAAAATTGGTCTTCCTACATAGACAATTCATAAACATCATTACAAAAACACCACAATCCTTAGACTCATACTGTTTAGGGCATTTAACATCTCATATTCTTTGGTACGTGATGAGATCCCAATCAGCCTCACATTTCAACCCTACAGTTTGTCTGTTGAAATGCTAATTTAGTAATCCTATCTGCATCAAGAAAACCAGTGTTTATAAGTATAGTAGCTTTCTAATTTAAGTGGAAAATGCAATAGAAGAGGTAAGTGAATTAAGTTACTTACATAACCATCTACATAATTTCTATCTGCAGCTGCTGTTGGTTGTAATAAAGAATTATAAAATGTACTGAGCTTCTTATCCCTTTCTATGTACATGAGAAACCAATGCTCTTTATTGCCAATTGGGCAGAAAATTCTTTTTATGTTTGGGAGCGACTCTCTGTGGAAGTTATTTAAGAATGCATAAGTCAATCCAAACTGATGTGCTACATACAATTGATAAGAGCTCCCCGAGATATAGGCAAATATGAGATATTTTCTTTTCTTCACATATTTCTTACTACGGTTGTGAAGTAGGAGTGCATATGCGTCAATCACCTACAATGAATATGTACATGTGCCAGGAAGATTACGAATATGCAGTTGTATATACTATGTGAAAAATATATCAATATACAGTTGGTACTTACATTATCTTGAACCATTTCACCAAATAATAAACCACATATGGTGATCTTTGCAACTTCACAGCCGTCGACAATAGTGAACAAGTCCAATGACAATTCAAGATAGCCATTTACTTGTTGGCATTGATGATCAGTTATTAAATTATATCAACAATAATCTCTTCTCTCCACATACTGCCAAAGGAAAGCCAACTGTTAAATATAAATATATAACCTAACAAATTAATACATGTATCAAGTTAATTCATATGTGTATCAAGTTAATTCATATGTATCAAGTTAACTCAGTGCATCAACGCTAATGTTTATATACTCAGTGTATCAACACAAAAATATTTAAATCTAATATATTTAAAGCTATATACAGGGTTTAATAAAACTAAGGTAAAATAATGTCATGTTATAAAATAATACCTCTTGCAGTTGCCTAGATGGTGGCACATCAACTTTCTTCTTTATCTCCCCCTCGGTATAAGGAGAAGTTAGAAATGCAGAGGTCTTTCTTTTTTTTTCCCTTCCCTATTGCATCATCATCTCCACCTTCAGCTGCACTGTCCTCATCTGACCATTCCATTTCTTTCTCAGTTTCTTTAGTTAGCTTATCATATGCAGTTGTAAGGTCATTCAACTTCTTTTCATAATAGTCTTTAAGCTCCTTCATCTCGCCCTTATATTCTGCCACTTGGTTACGACATGACATCTCTAGAGAGAGCTTCTCTTCAGTTAGGATCTATACTCTGGTCATAATATCAACTAAGGCATTTTTCAACTTCGTTATCTCGGCCTTGAGCATTTCATTTTCTAACATTGTATACTTCTGTTTGCTCCTCTCCTCAGCCACACAAACTTCCAATTTATGAAATCTATTACCAATTTCATCTCTTTCTTCTTGAACATTCTGCAATAGAGATTTCAACCTCTCTATTTCATCTGCATCCTCTGATTCACATGTTGTGTTTGAATCTTCTAGCAATGATGTGTTTATCTATTACAAATAAAATCATCTATTAGTTTAAGGACCAAAATGTACTTAATTTCTCATAAATTACTTTAAGGGCAATACTCACATCTTTAGCAAACATCACTGGGACAAAAATAACAGTCTCGCTTCCTTCCAGAATGGGAGTCTGTATCCTTTCATCTTCTTCACTATGTACAGGAGCATCTATGTCCATATCTACAGGAGGATGATCTTCTTCAGTATGTACAACAGCAACATCTTCTTCACTATCTACAAGGTGATCTTCTTCGCTATGGCAGTCTGAATCTTGTCTCCCTTCATCTTGTGCAGCATTGCTTTGTGCAGCATCATCTTGAATGGCATCTTCGATATCAAAAATTATCTTGTATAGATAATAAACCATATATACCATATGGTTAGACATAGTATTAACATTATTTAATGAGAAAGACATGATTCAGCTAAATACCTGAGAATAATCTAGCTTTTCTAAGTTCTTTTCAAATGTCGCTCTTCTTCCAGTAGGCATTTTCGCCCAACGAAATAGGTGAGGTTGAACACCCTCCACCTTGATGTCATTCCATAAGGGACAGTGTTCATATAACCAAACTTGTAAAATAAAGAAGTGGGTATGTTAATTATCAGCAATATATTTCCTAATACTACATACATATAAAAAGAAAGCCAAAACTTACACAAAGAAGGATGCCACACCCCGCAAATAATGTAGCATTTTCCCTGAAGCTTCGAGTAAGATGATGTGTTAAGTATCTATGTGTAGCCTCAGCCCAATTGTATCTACTCAGCGTCGTCAAATCATCCACATATTCCAGAAAGAGTGGATCCAAGGTGTAGTAAATACCACAAAATAAGAATGTACAAAATAAGTACAATATACTAAGCTTCTTCAATTTTTCCACATCCAATATCACGCCATTTGGGCCTACAACAGATACCATTTTATCCTCAATCATATTCCTTCTTACTATTTTTCCCTTAAAGTCATCTTTATTTAAGCTTGAATCTGGGGTTCTCAAGTGAAATTGTACTAATTCTCCCATATTTGGTAATCCTAGAATGATTGATACTTCCTTAACCGTAAATTCTACAAAGACTTCATTTATGCTGAACCCGCATCTATTCTCATCTCATTTATGTCTCAGGTACTCCAAAGCCAACATATCCAAGGGTACTAGTGGCCCTGTAAAAAATGGCCAAAAGGGGTGGCTTCCAGCAGCTCAAACAAATTGTTGTCATCTGCTATTTGTCCCATCACAGTGTGTAATCTCGATATTGAACATCTATTAAAGTTTGGTCGAGGCTGCTTAGGTGCCATTTTTCTATGAATGAATATCAACAAAAAAATATGTTTGTGTCTCAATCATAATTTAATGTATATCTAAGTAATTTATATGTGTATCAATGAATATGAACTAGGAAAATATGAAAATCAATGAATTAATTCTATGCGCATCAACGCAGAATAAGGTCAGTGCATCAACCCTAATGTTTATGTGCATCAACCCAAAATGTTTGTATCTCAATCATAATTTAATGTATATCAGGTCAAATTTAATTGTATCTAGGTAATTTATATGTGTATCAATGAGTATGAACTAGGAAAATATGAAAATCAATGAATTCATTCTATGCACATCAACGCAGAATAAGGTCAGTGCATCAACCCTAATGTGTATGTGCATCAACCCAAATTGTTTGTGTCTCAACCCTAATTTAATCTCTAACATGCCAAATTTAATTTTATCTAGGTAATTTATATGTGTATCAATGAGTATGAACTAGGAAAATATCAAATTCAATGATTAATTTCAATGCACATCAATGCAGAGTAAACTCAGTGCATCAACCCTAATCTTTATGTGCATCAACCCAAAATGTTTGTGTCTCAATCATAATTTCATGTATATCAAGTCAAATTTAATTGTATCTAGGTAATTTCTATGTGTATCAATGAGTATGAACTAGGAAAATATCAAAATCAATAAGTTCATTCTATGCGCATCAACGCAGAATAAGGTCAGTGCATCAACCCTAATGTGTATGTGCATCAACCCAAATTGTTTGTGTCTCAACCATAATTTAATCTCTAACATGTCAAATTTAATTGTATCTAGGTAATTTATATGTGTACAAATGAGTATGAACTAAGAAAATATCAAATTCAATGAATAATTTCTATGCACATCAACGCAGAGTAAACTTAGTTCATCAACCCTAATGTGTATGTGCATCAACCCAAATTGCTTGTGTCTCAACCCTAATTTAATCTCTAACATGTCAAATTTAATTGTATCTAGGTAATTTATATGTGTATCAATGAGTATGAACTAGGAAAATATCAAATTCAATGATTAATTTCTATGCACATCAACGTAGAGTAAATTCAATTCATCAACCCTAATGTTTATGTGCATCAACCCAAAATGCTTGTGTCTCAACCCTAATTTAATCTTTAACATGTCAAATTTAATTATATCTAAGTAATTTATATGTGTACGAATGAGTATGAACTAAGAAAATATCAAATTCAATGAATAATTTCTATGCACATCAACGCAGAGTAAACTCAGTTCATCAACCCTAATGTTTATGTGCATCAACCCAAAATGCTTGTGTCTCAACCCTAATTTAATCTTTAACATGTCAAATTTAATTATATCTAGGTAATTTATATGTGTACAATGAGTATGAACTAGGAAAATATCAAATTTAATGAATAATTTCTATGTACATCAACGCAGAGTAAACTCAGTTCATCAACCCTAATGTTTATGTGCATCAACCCAAAATGCTTGTGTCTCAACTCCAATTTAATCTTTAACATGTCAAATTTAATTATATCTAAGTAATTTATATGTGTACCAATGAGTATGAGCTAGGAAAATATCAAAATAAATAAATTCATTTTATGCGCATCAACGCAGAATAAGATCAGTGCATCAACCCTAATATGCATGTGTATGTGTATCAACCCAAACTTTCTATGCGCTAATTTTAATTTTACCCAGCAAAAATTAACCCTATCAAATTTTTTATGTGTATAAATGATGGTTTACCTATTTTGCAGTTAACTGAAGATGACTTGAGAGTAGACTCTCCTCTTCCTCGGAGGCGACAAAAGCTTTACAATGAGTATTGTTAGAAAGAAGAAAATAATGTTAGAGAAATGCGACAATGAAGAAGCTTGAAACTAAGATTTGTGTCAAAGAACAAAGAAAATGCGCAGCTCATCTACTAGCGCCGATTCGAAATCGCCGAAGAGCTAGCGCCGGTTCGTAACAGAGGATGGTGGAGATATCGACTTAGGTTAATTGGTTAATTAGGGTTTAGAAAGGGTTTGGTGGGGGGGGGGGAAATGAAAAGGCAACAATATGCAACAGTAAAAAATATTAACCCGGGTTACGTAAGCGCCGGTAACGGGGCAGCTAACGGGAAAGTTTATTGTGAGATCCATGTCGATCAGGATTTGGATTGAACGGCAATTAGGGTACCCAACTTAAAAAAAAAACTACTGGGTCCTAGATTAGGCCATTTAGTGGGTCTTTATCTATCCACACAGTCCACACTTATATTTTGAAATTACGTATATTTTATCCTATCATGCGCAACTTCATGAACCCATTATTTCATAGTTTAGAGTTATACTTTTTGTCCAAATTTAATTTTTGTGCATAGTGAGTATTAAATTTTCTACTCGTAACTTACCTCACTTGCCACGCCAAACTTTTAATCAATAATGTCGAGGTCTTTTACCCATCAATATAATATTAAGAACATAAATGTCCTGTATCACAAAAGTACAAAAATTTTTTTGCAAAATGATTCCCTCCTGCGATGATCACAGGAGGGTTTCCGCATCTTTCACGCACGCATCTTAAAGCGTGCATGTTATACAATATTTTGAGATTTATATGATACGACGTTATATGATAATGTATTAATGTTATACGATAATGTAAAAGTGTTATATGATAAATATCGTATAATATATTCGTATTATGGTATAATATATAGAATTAAAATATCGTATAATATATATATTATCGTATAACACTTTTATCATATAACATATATGTATTATTATATAACATTGTATCGTATAAATCTCAAATAACGTATAACACGCACGCTTTTAAGATGTGTGCTTAAAAGATACGAAAATCCTCCTGCAATCACTATAGTAGGGTATCATTCTGCAAAACTTTTTTCCAAAAGTACACAGCATTATTCCTAAAGCCTAGAAGGCTGGAAAACTATCGGACACATGAATTGCATGCAAGAACAGATATCGTTCATAAAGAGATGAATTGCTTAATGGAATGAGACCACCAAGCACCGAGGGTTAGCCTCGGTTAGAGCACCAGGATGACCAACATTCTTAACAAAGTTGGATGCGCGTCCAAAAAGCAACGAAGGATCATGCAAGAGGCTTTAGTTAAGGTTCACAGAAGAGGAAACCTACAAAGATAGTTGAGTACGTGCTTCATCCTAATTCACCATTTTCAAGAGATTGTTCTAGAGAACCATGAGGGAAGAGTTGCTTTGCCTTCAAAATAAAACTTTGCAAAATTTTATAAACCCCAATCTAAAAGATACCTATGTCGGGTTTTCCCAATTCATTGGGCTTGTTTATTCACTTTACCAAAGTCAATTTCGAAATAGATTGTCACAACTCAATTCATCTCAAGCGATAATGGTTAGATAACAGTGAAAATAATAATAATGTGGTATCCAGGTATATCATCACTGTTCAGGTACATCCAAATAATAAATATGATACAAACTAGGTCAACACAGCAACCTCCCACTAGGAAGGCAATGTTACCGCAACAATCATTAGATTTTTACTTAGGTTTTAAGTTAAATCAATGCTAATGATGCCAGGAAAAATGAAAACGTATAATCAGCTAAATCCATAATGATCAAGAGATCAGTATAGCTTTCCTAATTAGATGGTCTCAAGATTGTAACAAAAGATTGAAGTTAGGCAGATATTGCAAGTCTGCAACCATGTTGATTGCTTAGTTGAATAGGCGTCCAAACATGCTACGTTATTCAGGACAACTAATGGATTATTTTACATGATTCAGCACCTTACCAGAAACACAGCGGAACCAAATACGAACACTAGATTCCTACATTTGGTACCTGCAAAATAAGCTGCTTTGCATTCACTTTCATACATTTCAAACGTAATTCATGCATAACGATGTTGTCAGCAAAGAGAACAAGCACGAAAGAATCATTGTGCACCTCGGATCATAAAGTTCTCTGCAACTAGGACAATAGACTATCAGGCACAATCTTACACACTTGCAGTAGGTTAGGCAACCAATAAATTTTAAAATAAACATGGTGCTACCTAAAGGGATCATACAACTACTAAGGAAAAATACATTGATCTTCTACTATACTTGAACAGTTTGGAAAACTAAATTGGAGCTAGAACTATGAATAAATGGATCATGATTGAAGGTTTCAGCAAAAATAGCATATAGATAGGTAGATCAAATTGAACCACCAGGTAAGAGTGGTGGTAAAAGGTAAACTGGATGGGATATTAACATAACTAGCTATACTTCTTCATATTAATGAATGACATGGCTTAAATAGTAGGTGATACAAGCAAGTCCAACCACCAATTCTAACAAATGTTACAATGATAGTTTCCATCTATTATAATCTCAAATTATCCCGGTCTCTATTACATTGCACATTTCCTAGTCAATTTAATAATATTTCTCTCTTTGAAATTCCAGCAAAAATAAAGCAAAAATCATCTTCATTAGAAAAGAAAAAGTAATAAATATACAAGCTTAACGGGTATTGAATACTAAGCTAAAACCCATTAAAGAAAAATAACCACAAGCAAGATAAACTCTAATAATAATAATAAACTCTAACAAAACCCAGACAGTACAAAACACACTACTATCTCTCAGCGCTTCAAAATTTATGAAGACAAACAGTAAAATAACAAATGCACTAAAGCAGTTGAAGTCACCATGATTTCTCTGGATCTTAATGAAAACATGTGTTCTCGAAGAGACAAATTCCAGTTCTACTTTAGATTTTTTTTTCTAGTATTTTCACCATTTTATAGCAGTTTTAGGGTGAAATTTTTATACGTCTACAACCAGTGACCTACAAAGAAGTCTGTCATTCCACAACTAAATTGCAGCCTAGGAAAATTTAGAGTATCATGGAAAACACATGCACACCTATGAGTCTATGACAATAGATGAATTTGTTGAATCATTGAAATTATTTTGGGCTGAAAGCGTAGAGATATGCAAGAGGCAAAAGCTTTCTAAATGTTGCATTTTCCAAAATATAATCATAAGCAACAGTTCCATCAAATATACAAATTGTTTACTAAATAAAACTGCTAGTTGTTTCGTTTGTGAAAAAAATGAAGAATGATACCAGTAGTCCAGTACAATAGTCGGATTTTTCTGTTGTTGATCACCTCCCTATCCATATGCTTGTTATAGCTTCAGCAAGCAAAAATCTTAGAAATTATGTTAGCTTGAATTTGATGGTTGCAAGAGAGCAAATAAAGTCAGCTTGTACATTTCCTCTTCTCTAAACCAAAATAGAGCTGATGAAGAGGAACACTGCAAATAAGAACAGAAATAGTTAATTGGACCGCCATACAAACGTAACAAGCTAATAGAATAGGAGGAAGAATAGTTAAAAAAGAAACAAGCTACTAGAATAGGAGCAGAAAAAGTTAATTGGACCAACACATAAGCAGAACATTTCTTGAATGTCCGCCAGCAATATGACATGGTCAGAATATTGGATTCTGTTGCATTTGTAAGTTGAGGATTGTGAGAACAGAATACAATCATTATCATCACAAAAAGGAAAATAAAAAGTGTAAGATGTACTAAGATCATATATCAAAATTACAAGATGAAAAAATACAGCAATTTTTAATGCATTAAAAACATATAGTATATATTTGTAATTTCCTTAGTTGGCTAGAGATATTTCTTATTACTCAAATGATTATTTCCTACTTTTACCAACTATTTTTTCCTTAACAGTAACTTACCCATTTTAACCACAGCCTATTCATTTTTTATTCGCATGCCCTCATTGTCCACCACCTTACAAACCTAAGGAAGCTTAGATATTTCTTATTACTCAACTGATTATTTCCTACTTTAACCAACTATTTTTTCCTTAATAGTAACTTACCCATTTTAAACACAGCCTATTCATTTTTTATTCCCATGCCCTCATTGTCCACCACCTTACAAACCTTTGGAAGCTTAGATGAATGGATGACTTAAGGGTTTTGAGGTAGGTTTCTTCTTCATCCTTCTTGTATATATTTGTTTCAATATAATAGCAATTTAAATGACAAATCTAATAGTCTTTATGGTATAACATTATCTGATTTTCAAGAAAACAATTATGATATGCCATTTTTTAGACCAGATGAAACATATAAATATTGAATGATGATTTATAGTTAAAATTCTTGACATGAATCTATACTTTTTGTTATTTTTAACCTATAAATTGTATAGTTGTTGAATAAAGAGATTGAAATATGGACAAAACTGAGTTGCAGATAACTGTTTAGACCTTCTTTTGGTGTACTCATAATTTTAGTATATATTTTAACATGTTTGCATTTATATATTTTATAAAGTCATTGTTGTTATTCTATATGCTTGCTATCTACATAATAGTAATTATAATAATATTCTTAGAATGATATACTTATTCTTAAATGTCCTATTATGGGTTGAGACAATACCATAAGATTATTATGTATAGTTACTATTGGTAAGGAGTTGTTATAATATAAGATATCAAGTTATCACATAGGTACATATTAGGGAACAATATACTAGATAGACCAACCTATATAGATTGTTATATGAGTGTTGAATGCAATCATTAAACTTGAGATCATTATGCATACCTCCATTACTAGTTTATATACTTTGAAACTATCAAATGTCCTCTATAATTAAAAGAATGCTACATAGATTGTTATATAAGTGTTCAATGCAATCATTAAACTTAAGATCATTATGAATACCTCCATTACTAGTTTATATACTTTGAAACTATCAAATGTCCCGTATAACTGGTTAAACCATAAAGGCTATAATTGAGTATGTCATAAATCATAGGAGAAATATAAGTAATCAAGAAAGAATTGGTCTCTCTTGTACAATGGGAGTATTGGTATGTTTGCTGCCTTGATCAATTGAAACTAAAAATGTATAAGCTATCCTCGTATGAATGAATATAACATATCAATTACATTTGTTAAATTAATATATTTAGGAATTCATCCAAGTAGAAGATGTTTTATGACTTATATTCAAACAAGATATTGAGGACAAAGAGATTAACTTGAATAATAATAACATTAGCACAAATAAGGTTATAACAAAACATAACATCTTACTACTTAGATGGTAACTCATTGCTAAACATCATTAATTATTTATATATATTACCACTATAAAACATCTTAATAACTTATTGAGTTGCACATCAAGATAAAACAAAGTTTTAATTGAAGATAAGAGTTGTTAAGCAGTATGGTGGTAATAGTAGTGAGATATCTTGATCTTGAATCATGGACATAAAGCTTATTTTTGTGTAATCAAATTAAAGGGTTTGCTTTGAGCTTGAACCAAATCTAATTATTTCACATAGAGACATGGAAACATAGATTCCACATAGAGATGTGGACTTAGATTGTAGTTTCATGTAGAGACATGGACCATATTTAGTAGTTACTTAATAGTGGAGATATAAGATGTTGTATAAATATAATAAGTGTTGCTAAATGGAAAACCCTATTATGCATGTGTTGCATCTCTATAAAAAGGGTCTAGATGTCTTGTGTGTATTGCATTGCTTAAGAATTTCATAAAATAAAATTCTCATCTTCTTGTTCCATGTAAGACAAATAAAAGAAGAGGTTTTTGGCTCTTGATTGAACTATAGATCCATTGAGTCATGATAACATAGAGGCAAGGGGCCTATGTGATTTTACAAAAGATTTAATCTAATCATACTCAAAAAATATAATCCTAAACCACCAATTGATTGACAGAATTTTACAATACAAAACTAGGTCAAACTTATGATCATCTTTCATTAATATAAAAAAACTATATACAAAATGGGTTTTAGGTTTACACATATCCAAACAGTTTTATCCACTAAGCTAATAGAATAATTATGTATTTACACTAATTTAATATGTTTACATATTTACATCTTTTGCTAATAACATCTCCTCAAATTGATGTGGTAGGGTCATCAAACACTAATTTGTCTACTAGAAAGTATTGTTGGTTTTTCGGAAAGAACTTTGGTAAAAGCATTAACTATCTAAAGATCAGTAGACATGTGGTAATGAAATATCATGAGTAACAAAAGCTTTACAAATTAAGTGACAATCTACTTCAATATATTTGGTTCTCTTATGAAATTTGAATTGCATTAGTATTAAAAGGCATGAAGTGAAGTTGGGCCAATTTGATGAAAGCCAAGTTCATTCGACAATCCCCGAAGCCAAATTCTTTCAGAAGATGTAGAAGACATGGCACAATACTCAACACTCAGTGGAGGACTTAACAATATGATCTTCCTTCTTGCTCTTCCAATAAACGAGAGAAGCACCAAGAAACATGCACTAACTAGTAACATAATGCCTTGTGTTAAAACAATGGGTCCAATCAGCATCACTATAAGAAGTTGACTGAAGAGAAGAATTTGCTTAGAAAATAAAAACCTAGTGGAAATGCCTTTCAAATAGTGAAGCAGACATTGAATTGCTGTCATGTGAAGGTGAGTGGGTGCTTAGATAAATTGACTAACTTATTAGATAGCAAAGGAAATATCAAATTGAGTAATAGTCAAATAATTTAGACAGCCCACTAGCCATTAATATAAAGAAGGATAAAAAATTGTTACCCTCTTTTTGACAATATTTGACAATGACCTCCAAAGGAGTATCAACTAATCGACCATCTTGCAAACCAGCCAAAGCAATTAGATCCTTAGTATATTTATATTAATGTAATAAAAGATTAGTTGAGGTGGAATAAACTTCAAGACCCAAAATATAGTGTAAAGGACCCAAATCATTCATATGGAAACTTTGTTGAAGATAGTCTTGGAGCTGAGAAGTAATTCAAAATTTGTCTCTATTATAATAATATTGTCATCATATAGCAGAAGTATAACGGTTCCTTGAAATGTTTTACAAAGGAATAAATAAGAATTATATTGGCTTTGAATAAATGAAAAACTGAGCAGAGTGAAGTGAAACTTATCAAACTAAGCTTGATGAGTCCATTCCAAACCATAAATTGACATTTTCAACTTATAGAGATCAGATGAAGGTGTAGAAAATAAGCTTGATAACAGTCATATAGATTTCTTCTTTAAGATCCTCACACAGAAAGACATTCTTAATATTTATATATTGTAGAGCCCATCCTTAGAAGTAACAATAGCAAGTACAAGATGCACCATTATCATCTTTGCTATAGGTGATGTGTTCTCATAATTTATTTCATATTCCTAATTGTTTCCAAGTGCCACCAATATTGCTTTATATATATCCGGTGAGCCATCAGATCTTAGTTTAATAGAATATACTCACTTGTATCCAATAGGATTACACCATTAGGACATAAAACAATGTCTCAAGTATGATTCTTTTGAAAAGGCTTGAAGTTCTTGTAGAGCTTTTCCAACATGCTTATGTAGATGTCTAAGAATAAAAAGTGGGTACATTAGTATTAGCTAAGGTAACTGAGAAACCATATTGATTAGGAGGTTAGATAATACGAGAAGGTCGACAAAGAAACAAAGTAGTTGCATCAAAGCCACCCCACTCTTGAGCAATTGGTACAGATGGCATTGTTGATATACAACACTAGGTGTAAAGCATTCAAGGGGTAGAGAATCATCATCAAAACTAGGAAGCAAAACACAAGAGGAAGAGAAAATTTATTCATGAAAATAGTATTCATGCTCAAATAAAATAATACTTTTATAAATACACATTAAGTTAGCATCAGTGTTATAGTATAGAAATCCTTTCTAACTAGTAATAGTGGACCATTTCTATTGGACCAAGTGCAAAGAAAGCTGCAAGAATCATGTACTGGACCATTTCTAGAGTCACTATCACCTAGTTCATTGGTGTAGTTTCAATCAAGGTTTTAAAATCCAGTCCGGTGAGGCACCAGATAGTACCGGTATGGTACCGGAAAACCGATGGCGACGGGCAGTGGTAGCGTAGTAGTGGTGGCGGACGACAGCGTGGGAGACGTAGAAGGCAGCGGAAGCTTCGATTGCCTGCTGCTTCCGCCTGCCGTCCGCCTGCAATCGTGCTCCAGCGGTTGTTCCACAACCAGTCCTCCACCAGACAGATACAAACCGGCTGTACCGGCCGATTTCAGACCGACTCTTGGAACCATGGTTCCAGTAACAGTGGAATTTATAAAACCAATTTGAACTGCTCTAAAGGCTTTGATTTTTCTATTTTTGGGGCATGTAGAACAATCCTTAATAATGTGTTTATTTTGTTTCTAGCAATTACATAATTTTTTATTATACTTGTGAGCTATATATCCAAATTCCTTGTAATTGTAGCACTACATCTGTCCTTTACCTCTATTCTTTCATCATGCAATATAAGCAACATTAACAACTACTGATGTTCCTTGAGAAACACTTAAAATAGACTTAACCAATCTGTGTTCCCCCCTCAACCATTCACCAACACATGTCTAAAGAAGGAACCCGATTTTTATTTATTAATACCCCCTAACAATTTCAAATTCTAATCTTAATTTCATTAAAAACTAATCATGCGGACTTCATGAACCTTTTTAAGACTAACTAAAGCTTCTTTAGGTCCATCAGGCTATATGATGCTAGAATACTCATTCCAAAGATTGAGAAATCTAGAATAATGTTGCTCAATAAAGAGATTACCTGATTGAAATTATTGATCTCAAGTTAAAGCTGAAATGGTTTAGCAGGATTATCTTGATGATATATACATCTAAGATAATCCCATATTTCTTTAGCTGTAGTAAATGATCATCAATTATTTGTCACATGAGGTTTAATTAATACTCAAATCCAAGTGATAATTGGAGCATTATTTGCTTTTCATTTAATAAATTCTTTCTTATGTTCGGAACTAGTAGATAAGTCTTCTATAAATCTATATGATCCCAAAGCTCTTTTTCTTTTAGAAAGATCTTGAATTGGAATTCTCAAGCTACATCGTTTTTTCTTATAAATTTCATACCCATAATTTCTGGAAAAAGGTCTACCAAAAGGGCCCTCCATTGACATTCTTGAATTTAAGGTCAAATCTAGAACTTGCCGGCTAGAAACCAAGATGTAGAAAATAATAATAGCAATCAACTCCACCAAGCAAAATAAAGATGGCAGCAAAATCAAATCAATGCAAAACCAATGCAGCCCAAAGAAGAAAACCAACTACTCACAAAATCCACTGATTTGAGAATGAGTTAAGATGTTACCAAAAAAGCCCACTAAAGCCAACACTGCCCCCGTAACCTCCAAATGTCCAAAAACACATTTTGTCTACTATAAGGAAGCTGTCCATGAGACCTTCAAATGTCCTCGCTCCATGTTCACCAAAACCCAACAGAAAACCAAAAACTTTATCACCAGAAATGTTGCTACGAAGAAGTCGGAAGCTGGAGCTGGGGAGGAGGAATTAGCAATTACAGGGAGAAGGAATCACCAAAAACTTTCTCTCCATAGAAGATGAAGTAGAGGAGCATGCGCTTAACTCTCCCCTTGCCTGAAGTGGAGAGAAATCATAGCAAAGAGGAGTGTGATGCAGAGGCATGTGATATTGAGAGAAATCACACTAGAAAAGCGTGCAAACCAAAGCATGCAAAGCGAAGTGGGGAGCCGTGCAAAGCTTTCTCATCAAAAAAGAAGACAAAGCTTTCTCACCATAACAGATGAAACTTTCTCCACATCCACTGCAGCAGAGAAGCAAAGCCAAGAAAATCACCAGTGGAGGAAAGAATTCGCGAGGTTGAAGGGAAAAATCCTAAGCCAAAACAATTCTAATGGCAAAAGAAACATCCAAATAATGCGGAGTAGCCGAGGGCAACACCGAAAGATATCACAACCAAAAACACCAAATCTGTCAAATCCATCGAGAGAGCTCGTTGTGGCACTAATAAAAGTATGCAAAACTATGTCACACTTATGATCCTCTTTCATTAATATAAAAAAGTTATATACAAAATGGGTTTCAAGTTTGCATATGTCCAAATAGTTTTATCCACTAATCTAATAAAATAAACTATGTAATTACAGTAATCTAATATATTTTACATATTTACATCTTTTGCCATTAACATTGACTTCTAACTTAGCATGGATCTTTAATAGGGACTTTCTGCTCACATTGTTTACTACCCTATTTGTAACAAAACTAGTTTTATTTTATTATTAGATATCTAAGGACACTGATCAGTCAGCCAGCTTAGATCTATGCATTATGTAGTTAGCCAAATCTCTTAGGCCCCTGTACTAGATTCATACCGAAGTTGGATACCACTATACATGCTCATACAGTGGCACAATGTCATTCAAGCCCAACAACCATGTTGTGTTAGTGCTTAGATTAAATTGAATCAATCATAGCTTGACACAACCCATTCGCAGTTGGTACCTGATTATCTTTGTAGGAATTTGAAACAAAGAAATACAATAGCTAAAATTATATGCATATGGACTTACAAAAACTCCATGATGGATAGAAACTAAAAATGAGATAGTTTTGGCAATTCAGTTCAGTAATTTAGTGATATTATCATTTTAATTCAGAGTTTTTAGTTATAGGTTCAAATTTTGTGTTTAAGTAGAGTTTGAAGCTGTGAATACCTTATTTTTTATTAAACATAAGAATAAAATTATAATTATACTCTAATGTCTTAACTAACTAACCTTGAAAATAAGAATCATAGAAATATATAAAATTATTTTCAAATTATAATGCTATATTTTATATAAGACTTTTTTTAGATGAAAATTAAAGTTAAAAGCTTGGTTTAAATGAATTGAGTACCTATGAGTAACTTTTAAATACCTAGGCTGGTTTTGAGTTTTATAGTAAAGTACCTAACCGTAGGGCTAAGATTCAATTACTGTAGGTTTTGTATATTTAAGTAACAAACCCTAGATAGATTATAGATTATTTTCTTTTTGGATATCAATTGTGACAAACCGAAATCTACTTTAGCTAGCTAGACCAAACTAGACCCAAGTTCTAGTCTCTGTTTAGTTCAAGTCTAAAGCTTTTGCAGACGTGATTGTTTTTAGGCCTTAAGGTCCATTATGCTAAGGTTTAGCATCATTTTGAATGAACTTTGGCTAACATGGCCTCAATTGTAACTTTTATATTGTTTTCTTTTGTTTCTAATATGCATAGTTGTTTAAATTAAAATTTTTAAAATACAAAACATTATCACAGTAGTATAAGAATTATTTTTAAGTTATTCTATTTTATAATTAATTGTTGAATATTGTAATGATGTCATACTTGTCATTAAAAATTTTATAAACTGAAATTAACATAGTGAAAGTTTTTATTTATATCATTTGGTTAAGGAGCGTGTTTTTTAAAATACATGTTAATCATGGCAAAATTATTAGTGTTCATTGTTGACCCGCCACTTGACTTGTTTTGGCATGACAGTTCATTATTTTTTTATCCACAGCTTCCCAATTGCACTTGTAAACTAAGTTATATGTTGTATGTTCCATCATCAGGCTTTGTCACTTGTCGCCCCAGAATTTACACATGAAAGGGTTTTAGATGATTCTCACGCAACAATAAATTGACTGGACTTGCCCAATATATCATCTCCTTCAATCATATTGAGCAAATTGTAGCCCTGGTAATTCACTTATGTCTGAAGCTTAAGTGCTCTTTTTACAATTGGCAACATTATGATGTATTGTATTGTTTCAGTTACCATGATAACAAGTAAAAATAAAAGTTTGTGCTAATTTCAATGTAATATATTTAGATTAATATGTGACTTAGATTTTCATTTGAAATTATTAAGAATTTATTCAAGTTCAAGTCTAGGTTCAACATGCCCAAGCAAAAGTGCTAACATGGATAAGTGTAGCATCTGATGTAGTGGTTGAAATGTTTAGGGAACCGAAGTATTCATATCTAACCGTACCAAACTTGAGCTACTTGGCTTGAACCACTAATCCTATCCAATAACTAGATTTTTAAAGTAATCCATATTATTTGATCTTCTAATCTTTTGTATTAGAAGTTTTCAAAACCTTTTTTTTCTTTTTGAGATAGGCAAGTAATTGATGAAAGCAGGACTTGACTCAAGAACTTATTATCAACCACTAAGGTCCTCACTAGTTAAACTAACTGATACACCTTTAAGTTTTGAAAACCTCATTGTGATTATGGAATGTGTAAATGTGTAATAAGAAATATTGATTAACAAAAATCCTAATATCCAATTGAGTGTCCACCTAATCGTATCAATGATCTTGTATGCTCCTATTAAATTCCTTACATGTATGCATACATATCAATGATATATGTAATGTGTATATAAATAGGACAATGCACTGTATTGCATGATCGTGTTGCTTGTGGTTGGTACGCTAATCTAGAATGTGGACCATTAGATACAATAGTCGATGCAATCATGCACATCCTGTTGCTGGCCCCAACGGTACATGAGCAAATAGAAGTCTTAATTTATCTATAGTACACTTTTCCTAAAGAAAAAAACCTGAGAAAACATCAGCCACCAAAAACTGTTGATTACATTTTCTTCAAACACAATAATTCAATTTGGAAGCACTTTTAAAAGAAAAAGAAAAAAGAAAAACAACACAAAATAGAAGTTGTTACTTAGGGAGGAGCTATTCCAGCAGCTAAGTACAACCACACTGTAGGCATCAAAATAAAATCCGGAAGCAATTTCGGTACCCAGTGTAGGCTCAAAACTGTCCAACTCAACAAGGTATATGGTTTTTTGATATTTGCAGAATTATTTGGTTGACAAATTCTGTTGAACTTATGAGCCCAATCTGCCTAGTGTGCTATTCGTGATACATTTCTTCACAACAAAAAATAGCCTTTGTTACATCCTATTGTCTACTGGAAATAGAAAGAATTGTAACTCAAGGAGTCTAAAAGGTTCACAAATCTTCAGGTCAAACAATTAGGAAAGGGTTGAGAAGAAACTATTGGAAATATTTGATAAACAAAGCTCTCGCAGTGTACTTACCAAAAGCAAGAATAACTTGCATGATTCAGACCTCATGTCGCACCAAATTATTAACCGTAATCTTCCAATTGTCTGACCTGATTCCCAAGTAATAAAAGCTAGAAATGTTGAGAAAAATATATTGTTTGTATCACAAGCAACCTACAAAGCCTAGATAAAGTAGAAGCAGCAACAATGCAGCTTTTGATGAACCATTGCCTTTACCCACTTGAATTTAAACGGACAACAGTTGAAACATTTAGCAGCAGGGAATATTGGCAAAGCAAGAATACGAAGCATTACACATTAGAAGGGAAAAAAAATCTTCATGAACAATGCAGTATCATTTCACCCGCAATGGTTTTTTAGGCTAGGACGAATGATTATGTAAATATTTGGTAGAGAAAACGATATCTTTTAATACCTTAACAGGAAAGAAGTCAGTATGAACTCACCAGAAATCAAGAGAGGAAGCTTGAGAAGAAAGAAATTTAAGGGCCTTGAGTTACGACGATGGCAGGGAGTCAGTTGGCTGCTGTTGGATCTGTTCGAGGAGGAGGGACCTAGCGCGGTTGACGGCAGCTAAGGATAGGCAGATGTGTTGTTCGAGGCCCTCAAGCTGGCTAAGGAAGCTGGGATAGTTCTTTCGGAGCTGGCGTACAACCTCCTCGATGGGGTGTTGCTGCCCCCTCCCGCTCTCCAGCCCCAATCGCACCACGACCCGGTCACCCTCCACCGTCCTGTACAACCTCTCTACCAAGCGCTCAATCGTCTCCAGGTCATTTTTAAGCACGTATGCCCCTCGCGAGGCGGCATCTAGTTGCGAAATGTAGTCCTTTAGCCGCGGTCTCGATCCTCCCAGCAGATGTCTCGTCGGCCGGCATCCGCCAAGGCAGAAGGCCGGCGCGGCCATGAGCATCACCAGCGCATGCGTGGCCAAAACCACCCCGGTCACGGCGAGGCCGACGGTGGTGATAACCAAGCAGGCGCCGGACCCTTGTTTGACGCGGCGAATCATGCGGTGCCGCCGGCGGGCCTTGAGGAGGCGGAGGTCTAGCTGCTGCTTGAGATCTGTGAAGCATCCCCGCATACCCTGGAAGCTGCAGCTTCCGCCGTCGGAACGCAGTGGGAAAGGGTTGTCGTGGCGATGGAACTCGAGTAGCCTGTCGAAAGCCCAGTCGCACTGGGCAAGGGTCAGTCGGGCCAGACAGCCGTCGGTGGCGGGGAAGAGGTCAATCAGCTCGGTGATTGGAGCATAGAGGGAGCGGGCGCGGTCAGCGGCGTCACGGAGTGAGAGGCAGAAGTGGGAAGTGTGCTCACTGCTGTCGAAGTAATCCGAGACGAGACGAGTGAGGTGGGTGGGCGGGGCGGCGCGAAGGGCTTCCTCAATCGACGCCCGGCCGGGCTGGAGGATGCGCGCGATAAAGCCTGACGATGAATAAGGAGAAGCCCCATCACCAGGCGTTGAAGCGGAGCCATTCTCCTCATCCCCTTCCCTCTCCTCGTTCTCCTCTCTCTCCCTCGCGCGTCGGGATTGGATCACGGCCCATATTTCCCTGTAGGAGTTGGTGGTGATGGCGTGAGTGTACTCTCGGCTGAGGTTGATGGTAGCGGGGGCAGGTGAGGCGGCGGAGGACGCAGCGGCGGATGTCGAGGTGACGCTGGTCGGTGAGAGCGGGCTGCAGACCCTACTCCTCCCTGTTATCGTCCTCACCTCGCCAGTGATCCCTTGGCCGGCGTCGTCGTCGCCGCTGGATCCTGTGTCAATATAATTAATTAATCAACGATCCGAAACAACAAAGTTATGAGAAGGGATTGAAATTTGACTTTTGAATGATCGCGTGATCGAAGGTGAAGTGACCTGCAAGTGTTAGAGAAGGAGAGCGGGGAGGCCGCGAGGCGTCGACACCTCCAGCAGTCGATCTGCCGCTGAAGCAACGCATGAAACTATCCGAACGCAAGAGAATAGGTAGAAATGGGCAGATTGCCTTAACTTTGTTGGACTGGAGTACAGACTACGGAGAATTTTTTAACTTTATTTAGTTGTTTTAGTCAAATGCCCAATCAACCATTATAGCATTTATAATAGTGTGTTTTTTTTTACTAATAATTGAAAGAAAAAAATAAAAAATACATTGTATCTAAACTCATTCACTCAAATGAGTTTAAATTCAATATATTTTCTATTTAAAATATATTTTTTTTCTATATTTTCTATTCTTTCATTTAAGGAGGATCTAAACTTCTACACATCTTAGTTTTTTTTTTTAAGCTAATTCCTCAATCTTTTATTTTCGTTTCCCCGTCTATTCCTAATTTTCCTCCCACGTCGATGCCACTTATTTGACAAGTATTATCTAGTCTCATGAATTATTCTATATAAATGTTTCCTCGTACACCTTTGATTATCTTTTAGAATATTTATTGCATTCTTATCATAAAATATATTCTCATAAAAATATTAATTTATCAATTTGAAACTAAAAATATTACGCTTCAATAGGAACTAGGCCCTGGCCATAGCCCACCCATGATGTATGACAAATGGGCCTATCTCAGCCCAATAACTTATAACAAAAACATCCCCACATCCATACATTCAGATAACCATAGCCATACAACACAACATTAGTCTCCGAGCTGACAAAAACTAACACGACCCATCAATCTGACCCAACCTGATACAAAGTTAAGACAGGTTTTGTTACGTGTCATGCACTTAATGACAAAAAAGGGGGAAAAGTGTTGTGTCCACAAGTGCACAGATACTTCGAAGTAATAAAAAGATATCGAACCATAGAGACCTACGTGTTAAGTACCGAATAGTTGTTTTCTCACTAGCTAAGCAAATCGAATACGATGTAAGCAAATGATTGAAAATTGCACGAAATATCATAAAGAAAAGCTGAGACTAGGGTTTCATCTACCTTAATTTCTATGACTAGAAGGAAATAAGCGCATCGTCAGTCCACTCTTATTATGATAAAGATAAAATTTACTTAATAAAGAAATCATCTCGCTTTTGCGCAGACAATTTACAAAGAATCATTCCTCATTTTCGCACAAGATTAATTCAATGCTAAAGATAAGTAAATCATTGACAAGAACATTTAAGATCACTTTCATGCATCAAATCTCAATGTCAATTATCTCAAGTGAAAACTAAATACTTTCGTACTTTAGATTCACAGGTTCTACTTAAGGTTCTCCAATGATCCGATATTTAATTTCTTACAATATCTTCATGTTTAACTCATTACTGTCTACTAGGTCAAATTATCAACAATTCAATAAACTTCTAAAATCTAGAAACAAGAATAAACCTAATTTCTTACGATGAGTTCTTAAATCATGATTCTAGGGTTCCAAGTTCTTGCAAGTCACCTTTGGTCTATATCGCAAAAAAACTCCAATACATGTTAACAATATGAAACTAGAAGAAATTAAAGACAATCGTCACATAAGTAAAATTATCATAACAAGAGTTCCCTGACGAATTAATGTAATGAACTAGTTAGACAAATGCATGCTAAGGATATGATAATATAGCTTACACGTAATTGACGAATGAACTGCATGAAAAATCATAACGGACCCGTAATAGTAATTAAAGGAAAAATAAGAAATAGATTAAAATAGAAGAATAATTGCATATGTAAACACAAGGACAAAAATAAAAAAATTGATAAGTATCACATTGTGTCCCAACGTAGAGACTATAGATCCGGACGTACGGGTTATATTCCAGATTCGGGTGCGAGATTAGTCAGACCTACACCGGCAGGTAGGGATCTATTTCCTTGTACATTGATCAAGGTGTCTACCGCTTGATTAGGAGGCATCTTATGGTTGGGCATTACCGCTTAGTTAGGGGCGCCCTACTGATTTACTCTCTTGCTATCTTTTTCTTTAGATTTTATTCCATTGTGCATAGTTATGACTGCTTATTTATATTTACTTGCATAATATGTGCTTATCCCAGATTACTGGGATTTTATGTTGTATACAATGCATGCGTGCTCTCTAGCACAGTACACTGTATTATGAGTGCTCTCTAGCACATTATGTTGTTGTTCGGGCCATACTGGTGCCGTTGGAGTGCCAATAGAACGTGTTTTGGGGCCAGACCTATATAGTGATACGGAGGATAACCTCGTAGACTATATTTATTATCTGCATACAGTGTGCTATTATGCATGGGTATAATAGGGTACTGGAGCAGTACCAGCAGATTGTTGACGAGCTATCATCTCTAGTGTGCGAGCTGACACTAGGGACCACTCAGATATGAGTGCGTGTCCATAAGGGGCGACTCGGCCCACAGCTCAGTCTTATTTGGTGTGTTGTTATACATGTATGATATTGATCATGCTTTACAAGTACATATTTGGTGCACTTGATAGTCTTCATTATATATATGATTGATACATTTTTCTATTAGTATTATTGCACCATGTACTTAATCCCTACTTAGCCCTTCTAGCTAACAACCCCTGCATATGTTGATTTTGATTTCAGGTCCTAGTGCGGGTCTGTCGCAGACGGATCAGGCGTAGCTAGTTAGTGTTAGAGGACTCCCTAGTTTTTGGTATGCGTATGTGTTATTCAGACTTTTGGCCATGTGGCCGATTTGTTGTATCCCGTCGGTATGGATGGAGACTATTGTGTTAGTGTATTTGATATATTACTGTTGTTATCCATGTATTGGATTTTATTGTCGATTATGGATTGTGTTACAGTGTTGGGCCAGGCTAGCTCAGCATGCCCAATTTTGTTAGGTCTTATTGGTGGACCATCGATTGGGGCCTAGTGGCTATTGGGATGTGACAATTAGTGGTATCAGAGGTATAGGTTTAATTTGGGAGTCAAACTGGCCTTAGGGACTTAAGGTGAACATCAGGCTTAGGACACGTGGTTACGTTATTGGAAATTTGAATATTGAGCATCTAACTCATTCTGCAACTAATGATTATACCTATAAAATTTTCTGTCTTCGTCTCAGGATGCAACCGAGACCTTATGGTAGATCTTCGGGCGATCAAAACTGACATGGCTCTTGGATGGGCCGAGTGCTAAGTAGGGCCCGCGATGCCATGCAGATACCTTGGTGATGGGTTGGTGGCAGCTCTGGATCATGATGACTCTAAATTTCATAGTAATTTTAATACTTAATAAAATGGTCTTTTGGGGTCATAATCATGCTCGTTTGCTTATTTTTATGCTTTATTTATCCAATACTTCGGAATCTACACCTTTCTTGGTTTTTGATTAATTTCAAGTAAAAAGGCATTATTCTGATAGGTTTTTAAGCAATTTCAATACATATATGGATTTCAATCATCAAGAGGAGTTTACACATCAAATTTCAAGTCAAATCGAGTTTTCTAGCAAACTTACGGTAGTGTCGTAATGAATTTTATGGTCGTAATCTACGAAGATGGCATTACCGTAATAATTTTCACGACCGCTTCCCATAGAAAGTTTTTTGAAAAATTACGGCACTACCGTAATGCTTTTTACGGTGCCGTAATTTAGGTCCAAATTCATACAGAGACTTCGGAAGATTTCAGATAAATTACGACACTGCCGTAATGTTTTTCATGGTGTTGTAATTATGGGTGAATTTCACACAGAAACTTTCAGAAACTATTGAGAAGAATATGGCACTACCGTGATGATTTTCACAGTGCCATAATTTCAGGCCGTTTCCCTACAGCAACTTCAGAAAGCAATTACGGCAGTGCCGTGACGTTCTTCACGGTACCGTAATTTTCAGCCCAGTTGCCCGATTCTTCCGCTGGAAACTTAAAACATGATTTTTTGAGATTTAGGGCATCAATTGAAGATCCAAAAAAAGGGGAATGATCAGGAGAAGAAGGAGAAGATTTTCGAAGAAAGAGGACTGATTTTTATCATGGATTCACGACGAACTTTTTAGAATCGTTGCCGCCCTAGGGTTCGTCAGTTCTCAGCGTACAGACCACCTCCGGCCACGAAATTTGAAAGGAAGCTTCACCTGAAGGAGGAGCACATACTACAGAAGTTTCAGAGTGAAAGAAGATCGATCGAGGGAGAAATCAACAAAAACAAGGGTGCCGCCATTGTTTATCACGTCTAGGAGCAAAATTATGAGTTGTAATTTTCATTACAGCCCTGTTTTGTACCTTTTACTCTTCTCTTTCAATTTCTAATCACTCTAAATGATGTTTTATTGTAATTCTTTGATCATGCTAGCTTAAACCTTCTTTTGGGACATGGGGGAGTAATCCCATAAATTTCTTAATGACTAGATTAATTTTACTTTCGTCTTGATAATTTTACTGTGATAATTCTACTTATGTGATGATTGCCCTTAATTCTCCATAGATGCTTATTTATCAGCATGATTTAGAGTTTTTACATTATGGAGTGAAAATTGATTTCTGAAAACTTGGAACCCTAAAATTGAACGTTAGGAACTCATCGTAAGAAATTAGGTCTATTCTTATTTCTCGATTTTAGAAGTATATTGTCATGCTGATAATCTGAACTTAGGATTGAGTTATTGAAATAAATATAATGATACTGTGAGAGATCAAGTATCGGATCGTTGGAAAACCTTAAGTAGAACTTGTGAAAATTATAGTATGAAAATATGTAGTTTTCACTTGAGATGAATGACTTAGAATTCGGATGCATGAGAGTGATCCTTGAAGTCCTTTGTCAATGATTTACTTATATCTAACATTGAATAAATCCTACATGAGAGTGAGGATTAGTTCTTTGTAAATTGTCTGCGCGAGAGCGAGATGATTTCTTTATGAAGTAAATAATGTCTTTATCATAATAAAATTTGATTGACGAACATCTATTCATATCTAGTCATGGAAATTAAGGCGAATGAAACCCTAGTCCTAGTTTCTCTCTCTGATATTTTTGTGTAGCTTCCGATACTTTACTTTCACATTTTTGATTGCCTAGCTAGTAAGAAATTGATTATTTGGTACTTGGCAAACGAGGTCTCTGTGGTTCGATATCTTAATTATTACTTCGAGTATCCGTGCACTTGCAGACTATAACAGATCATCTGAGCATGGTCAGATGGCAGGAGAATCATCAACTATTGGCCAAGAATCACATAAGATTCAATATGCACCGTAGTACCAACTGGAATACGAAGCTCAATATTAGCCTGATTATGAACTGTAGTACCAACAAGCATATGAGCCGCAATATCAATATCAATATGAGGTGCCATACTAGCCTCAATATGAGCAGACATATCAACCTCAATATGAGCCGACATATCAGCCTGAATACGAGCTGCAATATCAATATCAATATGAACCCCAATATCAGCCTCAATATATACCTGTAGAAGAGCCTTAATATGAGCCTAGGCATTTATCAATGGGGACTGTGGGCCAACCTAGGGCTTCTCCTCAATCCGAGGCCAAGGAAGAAGAGATTATATCTCGTACAACTCTATTAACTCACTTTATGGAGTTGGGACGAGGTCGATTTGGCAAGTTCTCTGGACGACAAGACCCCTGGGAAGCTTGATGTCATGTATATATATAGTATTTTTGGTATACTTTTCATATATAATTTCTCCTATTCTTATCATATTTTCAATTATTTTGACTCAAATCCTTTTGTTTGTTCAGAATCTTCACCTTTCTTTACTTTTGGCATGTTTCGAGCAAAAATGACAAATTTTGATAGAATTAGAAGGATCCAAGTGCATAGATGAATTCTATAAGTCAAGACGAAGCTGTCTATCAAATTTCGTACAATTCGGAGTTTATTTGCAAAATACGGCACTGCCGTATTTATTATCACGACCATATTTTTGGAAGAGAACAGAAGAAAATACAGCACCGCCTGTGATATTTATCACGGCCGTACTTTGATGAAGAAAATCCATAGAAATAAATACAGCAGTATTGTGACAGAAATTACGGCCGTATTTTGATGAAGAAAATCCACAGAAAGAAATATGGCAGGGCCGTATTTATTTTCACGGCCATATTTCTATCTGGTTTTAATTCCAGAAGACATAGAAGAAAATACGGCAGGGCCGTATTTATTTTCACGGCCGTATTTTTATCCGCCCAACTCGCGAGCCACTCGGTTTTTCACCCGATTCAATTCCTTTTCATGCCAAAATTTGGGAAAAACCTATTGTGAGGGTGGAGAGCTATATAAGGAGGCTTTGGACCGATTATTAGGACTTTTTGGTAGATTTTCAAGGTGAATTCGAGGAAGAGGCAAGAATTAGGGCGATAGGCGGTGAACGGCGATTCTTCACCGGAAAAGCTTCGATTTCCCGAATTGTTGGCATCGATCTTCATCAGGGAACCTTAATTCTTGTCTTCCTTTGTCGATTTCATATTTATTTACCAATTTGTAATCACAAACATGGATTTCTATAACGTGAACATGTTAAACATGTCAGCGTAAACCTTTTATTCAGGATTTTGGGTGTAACCCTCTATGTTTTCATGACTTAATCATTGATTTCTCTTATGAAGAAATTTACTTGTGTTATATCTAATTATTGTTGTGTTTATTTACATATTGATTACTGGCCATGATTTGCATATTTTGAGACGTCACAAGAAGTACTGATAGGTGAATTGCCACATCGAATCTACAATCTTTGGACAAGTTAATTTGAACATGAGAGTAGTTTAAATCGGCTTGAGGGATCTCTAGATTTATCAAGAGTTCATTGGGTTTATCTTGAGTTAATAACCACGAGGGTAGGGGGTTAGTTTCAGATAGACACCAGATTGTACTACTGAGAGGGGGCAATATGTACATACAGATAAATCCGCTTGAGCACAGTAAATCTTTCTTAGGATACTTTTAATTATCAAAAGTCATGAAACATAGAGTGGTGAACCTGAGATCCTAAATTTTCATAAATCTCATTACTAACAAGTTGTGTTTTTATTCTTTTTGCAACTTAGTTAAAATTAAATTCAACCTTTTTCTGATTCGTCTAGCTAAAAATCTAAAGTAGAGTCAGTACTTGATCATTGGTCCTTATGGGATCGATATTTTTATTACTTCGATTTGTCCGTGCACTTACGGAACACATCAAAACTCATAATTGGATTCATGATGTTGCAGAGACTCTTGACATGATGGAGTGTCTTGAGAAGAGAAAAGTCAAATTAGCTACATTTTTCTTGACATGATGCGAAGGACTGGTGGGAGTCTCTTGCTCCTACACTTGGGTCAGCGCGATTTATATGGGAGACCTTCAAGGCGGCCTTCCATGAAGAGTACTTTCCATAGACTTTCCAAGATAGATTACGAAAAGATTTTCTGGAGCTACAACAATAGGGTAGGCTAGTGGCTCAATATATTGCAGAATTTCAAAGACTAGCCAAAATGTTTCTTGATATGGTGCCTACTACACGGGCACGCTCTCTTCATTTTCTACGGGGACTAGATCCTATTATACAAATGATGGCAAATACAGTGCCCACCTGAAGATTTTCGGGGAGTACTGGAGATGGCTATGAGCGCAAAAAGGTGTGAGGAAGATATAGCCAGTAGTGGCCGTAGAGACAAAGGACTTCTCCATGAAATCTCTCGTACACATGGGAGATTGAGCAGTCAGAGCCCACCGACTCAGTGAGCTAGTCGTAGGACTCTACAGGAGGGCAGGAAGTCCTGGGCACTGAGTTCCATGCAGTAGTACGGGACCTACCGGTACTGCACCTCAAAGGAACTGCTACCAATGTGGAAAACCTGGGCACGTTACTTAAGTTTGCCCGCTCAATAATGTTCAGTGCTATCATTGCCAGCAGTGGGGGCATTATCGAACGAACTGCCTTCTTCTAGGCAAGCAGCCACATGGATCTCAAGCGATAGTGCAAGCTCCAAGGCGCAACCCTTCACGACCATCACGTCCTGGCCAAAGGTCTTCTGTACAACATGGCGGACAATGACAGGCATCTTGAGAAGCCTGTGTATACACTCTATCTCAGCAGGATGCACGGCAGACATCGGGTTCTGTGATGCAAGGTATAATATCCATATACAGCTTTCCTGCATGTTTATTGATTAACACGGGTAATTCGCATTCATTCATTTCCAATGAATTTGTGAAGAAGATAGATCTTGTGCTAGTCTTAGCACTATATGATATGACCATACACGCACCTGGTGATGTGTTACGATCACATCTTGAAGTACAGTAGTGTCCCTTAATTTTTCGGGAGATCATTCTTTATGCAGATTTAATGGTCTTGGATTTTTCCTTGATGTAATATTGGTGATGAATTGGCTGGCTACCAATAATGCACTGGTGGATTGTTCTAGTAGTACAATGATCAGGCCACCTGGATGCCCCAGGTGCACTTTTATCGATACTTCTGGACAGGTAGCTCCAATAATAACAACTATTCAAGCAAAAAGGCTCTTAAAGGGTGGATGTCAAGGTTACTTGATGTCTATCGTGGACGTTGGGGAACAGTGACATGTTCCAATCGAGAGTGTGCTAGTGGTTAGGAGGTACCCTGATGTTTTGCCTGATGAGCTACCTACTTTGCCACCACACAGACAGGTAGAGTTTGCTATTGATTTACAACCTGGCATAGCCCCTATTTCCAAAGCACCATACCGAATGGCACCGAAGGAGTTAGAAGAGCTGAAGGAACAATTACAGGAGTTACTCGACAAGGGTTTTATATGACTTAGTGCATCTCTGTGGGGTGCTCCTATGCTATTTGTTAAGAAGAAAGATGGTTCCTTCCGATTATGCATTGATTATCGGCAATTAAATGTAGTGACAATTAAGAACAAGTACCCTCTCCCTCACATCGATGACTTATTCGACTAGCTTAAGGGTACAAGTGTCTATTCTAAAATTGATCTTCGATCTAGATATCACCAATTGAGGGTTAGAGATGAAGATGTGTCAAAGACTACATTTCGGACACGGCATGGTCATTATGAGTTCCTGGTTATGCCATTTGGGTTGACGAATGCCCTGGCATTCTGTATGGATCTTATGAATAGGGTGTTCATTGATTATTTAGACAAGTTCGTCATGGTTTTCATCGACGATATTTTGATATATTCTCGGAACAACATTGAACACACGAAACATTTGCACCTAGTGTTGCATACTTTGTGACGAGAATAGTTGTATGCTAAATACAGTAAGTGTGCTTTCTGGCTTAACGAGGTATCATTTTTGGGACATGTGATCTCCAGTGATGGCATTTTAGTTGAACATAAGAAGATTCGTGTAGTGGTAGAATGGGAAAGGCCTACAACTGTCCAAGGAATTAGGAGTTTTCTTGGCTTAGTTGGATATTATAGGAAATTCGTCGAAGATTTCTCAAAGATACTACCCCATTCACTAATTTGACAAGGAAAGATGTTGCATTTGATTGAGACGGCAACTATGAGAACAGTTTCCAAGAACTGAAACAGAGACTAGTTGGTGCTCCTGTACTGTACTTCCTATCAGTGATTCAAGGTATACACGGATGCCTAGATCTAAGGTTTGGGTGCTGTACTGATGCAACTTGGCAGAGTTATTGCATATACTTTATGACAATTAAAAGAGTATGAGAAGAATTACCCCGTACATGACTTAGAGTTGGCAGCCATTGTCTTTGCTTTGAAGATATGGCGGCATTATTTGTACGGTGTGGTGTTCGAGATATTTACAGACCATAAAAGCCTCAAGTATTTATTCTCGCAGAAAGAATTGAATATGAGGCAACGCAGGTGGATGGAATTTCTGAAGGACTACAATTACACCATTAAATACCACCGAGGCAAAGCTAACGTGGTGGCTGACGCATTGAGCAGAAAGACTAGAGGGGTAATGGCACACCTACGGGTGGCACCTACGGAGTTGGTTCGACACATAGCAGCTCTAGGTGTGGATATTATTGATAAGACCGAACATGGAGTTATGACAGTGATGGTAGCTGAATCCCCTTTGGTGAATAAAATAATTGAATGCCAATCGGAAGATTGGTACTTGCAAACCATTATATCAAAAAGAAAAAGGCCAGAATTCTCACAAGATTCTAATGGGATGATTCGATTTAGCGATAGACTATGTGCGCCAAAATCAGTGTAAGAGGAACTTATGGCAGAAGCGCACAAATCTAGATTCGCGATGCATCCTAGTATCACAAAGATGTATAAAGATATTTAGAAATCATATTGGTGGGAAAATATAAAGAAAGACGTGGCAGAATACATCTCACGATGCCTGACATGTCAGCAGGTTAAGGCAGAATATCATAAGCCACCTAGTAAGTTGCAAAATATTCCTCTTCTAGAGTGGAAATGGGAGCATATTACAATGGATTTTGTGTCTGGACTTCCAAGGATAGAGTGGAAATACGATTCATTTTGGGTGATCATTGACAGATTAACAAAGTCAGTCCACTTTATACCAATTAGTACAACCTACTATGCTGACAAGTTGGCAAGAATGTATTGTAAGGAGATTGTTCGATTGCATGGGGTTTCGACCAACATAATATTCGACCAAGACCCAAGATTTATATCTAAATTCTAAGGTAGTTTGCAAAAAGCTCTTGGCACTTAGCTGCGATTCAGCACTACGTATCATCCCCAGATAGATGGTTAGTCTAAAAGGACTATCTAGACATTGGAAGATATGCTCCGAGCATGCGCGCTAGATTTTTCTAAGAATTGGGAAGTTCATTTATACTTGGCAGATTTTTCTTATAATAATAGCTATACTCGTCTATTTAGATGGTGTCGTTCGAGGCACTGTATGGCAAACAGTGTAGATCACCAGTATTGTGGGACGAAGTTGGTAAAAGACAAGTGATTGGTGTGGAAATGTCAGAATATGATGCTGAACGAGTGTAGCTAATCCTAAAAAGATTATTGACTGTGTAGAGTCGATAGAAGAGCTATGCAGACAAAAGGAGATGTGATCTTGAATTTGAAGTTAGAGATCACGTATTCCTGAAAGTCACTTCAGTGAAAAGGCGCCGCATGTTTCAGATACAAAGGTAAATTAGCCCCTCGCTATATAGGTCCGTTTGAAATATTGGAGCATATTAGACCTGTGGTGTATCGCATTGCATTACCTCCAACATATTCCGGCATGCACAATGTATTCCATGTATCAATGCAACGAAAGTACATGCGTGATCTTTCTCATATTCTACAGGATCTATATGCAGGGATCAAACACAACGCTACTTATCAAGAGACACCTATAGAAATTTTTGACTGAAAAGAGCATCGGCTCCAAAACAAGGTGATTCAACTAGTTAAGGTTCGGTGGCGGAATCATTCTGAAAACGAGGCTACATGGGAGCCTGAGGATGAGGTTGCTTGTACATGTCCTCATTTGTTTCCTAGGAGAGGGAAGTATGAGTGATTGTACTATTGTGAGTGTTGTATCCGTTTAATATTAATCTTTTGTATTGAATTTGGGGACCAAATTCTTATAAGGTGGGAGGAATGTTACATGTCGTGCACGTAACGACAAAAAAAAGGGAAAAGTTAAAAGAATAAAAGAAACAGAAAAGAAACAGATAAGGATAAAAGATAAAAAAATAAAATAGAATAAAAAAATGAATCAAATTATTGTACCAGCATGCGTGTACAATAACTCGATTGGAAATCGTTGGTGGAGACAGCTCAGCGCGATTCGTCCGAATGCTTTCTCTCCCATTTTATATCTTCTCTACCTCGACCCTCGTGCTCACACAACTTTGCCCCCCAAATCTCCCCTTCCTCTCACATTTCATCCTCGTCGTTTCTTCTCTCGGAAGGGTCGGCGACGACTTGCTAGGTGCTTCCTGCCACTTCCAACCGATTCCGATGATGCTTCGATGCATTCCGGCAGAACTCCGTGAAGAGGCTACTAACATATATTTTGCTGCTCTGACAAACACTGTGACATGACTATTTTTTGTTGGAACAAGTCACCCCCGACACCGGGGATGAAGTACTGCTCCGGCGATCCTTTGGCGAACTTTTCAGCGATCTTTCGGTGAACTTCTGACATGTTCGTTCGACTCAACTAATGGTGACGTCCACACATGCTGTGGGCTAGGTTAGTATCTAACCCACTTTGTACATAATTCTGTAACGAACCCTGCAAGCGTAACGTAACGAACTGGTTAAACAAATGCATGCTAAGGATATGATAATACGGCTTACACGTAATTGATGAACGGACTGCATGGACAATCATAACGGACTCGTAACAGTAATTAAAGGAAAATAAGAATTAGATTAAAATAGAAGAATAATTGCATATGTAAACAAAAGGACAAAAATGAAAAATTGATAAGTATCACATTATGTCCCAACGTAGAAACTGTAGATCCGGACATATGGGTTATATTCCAGATTCGGGTGTAGGATTAGTCAGACCTACACTAGCAGTTAGGGATCTATTTCCTTGTATATTGATCAAGGTGCCTACCGCTTGGTTTGGAGGCATCTTACGGTTAGGCGTTACCGCTTAGTTAGGGGTGCCCTGCTGATTTACTCTCTTGCTATCTTTTCCATTGAATTTTATTCCATTGTGCATAGTTATGACTGCTTATTTATATTTACATGCATAATATGTGCTTATCCCAAATTACTAGGACTTTACGTTGTATACAATGCATACATGCTCTCTAACATAGTACACTGTATTATGCGTGCTCTCTAGCACATTATGTTGTTGTTTGGGCCGTACCGGTGGTGCTGGAGTGCCAGTCGGATGTGTTTTCGGGCCAGACCTATATAGTGCTATGGAGGATTGATGTCGTCCGCAAGTGCACAACAATGTCGAAGTAATAAAAATATCGATCCCACAGGGACCAATGACCAAGTACTGACTCTACTTAAGATCGTTAGCTAGACAAATCAGTAAAAGGGTTGGATTTAATCTAAATTAAGATGTATGAATAGCAAAACACAATACGGATGTAATCAAGTTTGTGGAAATTTAGGATTTTGGGTTCACCACTCTATGTTTCATGACTAATTAAAATTAGAGAAATCTAAGAAAGATTTACTGTGTTGAAGGGGATTTATCTGTATGTACAGATTGCCCCTTCTCAGCAGTACAATCCGGTGTCTATCCGAATTAATCTCATACTCTCGTGGTTATTAATTCGAAATAGACCCAATGTGTTCTTGATTAATCTATAAAATCCCTCAAGTCTATTCGAACTAGTCTCATGATCGAATTAACTTGTCCAAAAATTGTAGATCTAACGTCGCAATTCACCTCTCAGTACTTCTTGCGACGTGTAAGACATGCAAATCATGGCCAGTAATTAACATGTAATTAATACAACAATAGTTGAATCTAACACACGCAAATTACTTTAATAGATGATAGTAAACAATCAAGTCATGAAAACATAGAGGGTTATACCCTCAATCCTGAATAAAAGGGTTACTCTGACATGATCAACATGTTCACGTTATAGAAATCCATGTTTGACTACAAAATTAGCAAAGAAAATACCAATTCGATAAAGGAAGACAAGGATTAAGGCTCCCTGATGAAGATCGATGCCAACAATCCAGGAAATCGAAGCTTCTCCAGTGAAGATTCGCCGTTTGCCACTGTTCACCCTAGTTCTCGCCTCTTCATTGATTCCGCCATGAAAATCCACCCCAAAAGTCCTAATAATCGGTCCAAAGCCTTCTTATATAGTTCTCCACCCTTAGAATGGGTTTTCTCTAATTTTTGGTATGAAAAGAAATTGAATCTAGCGAAAAACTGAGTCAAACGCGAGTTGGGTGGAACAAAATACAGTCGTGAAAATAAATACGGCCCTAGTTTTTGTAAATTTTTCTCAAATAAATATGGCCGTAATTTCTGTCATGGTACTGCCGTATTTTTCTATAGTTTTTCTAAAATTTTTGTGCTGATGAAAATACGACTGTGATAAATATCATAGGTAGTGTCGTATTTCTTTCTGTGTTTTTCCAAAAATATGGCTGTGATAAAAAAATGGCAGTGCCGTATTTTTCAAAGAAGCTCCGATTTGTGTAAAATTGACGGGCAACTTTGTCTTGACTTGTAGAATTCATTTGTGCACTTGGATTCACCAAAATCTATCAAAATTCGATCAGTTTTACCTGAAATATGATAAAAGTGAAGAAAGGTGAAGATTCCAAACAAACAAAAGGATTTAAGTCAAAATAAGTGAAAATATGATAAAAATAAGAGAGATTATGTATAAAAAGTATAGTAAAAAATACTATGTAAATACGAGACATCAAATCTTCCTATACTTAAACTTTTGCGTGTCCTCAAGCAAATCAATAGATCAAAGAACATTGCTGAGTATAGAAAATATAACTTTCTTATGAAAAATAAATTTCTAAAACATAATCACTCATAAAAATTTCCAACTCATACTACATAAAATTCAGATAAATACACCATTCTCAGAATTTAATCCTTAAGGCCCACAATCTTAACCAAATAAAACTTCGCAACTTGTATAATAAATAGAATCTTAATCTCATAAATTCACCTTCATCTTAGTTTAAATCTAAAATACTTTTGTTTACAAGAATAAGATATCCAAAAATCTTTTTCTCCAATATAATTTTTTTATCCTTTTTTTATGCTTTTGACATTCTCTAAATCGAATACTGATGAGTTGCATTTACACCATGTTTTCACCTATATTTTAGATCATATTTTGGGCTTAGTTGCATGATTTTGTGCTATTTTTAGTGTTTTTGCGTTACTTTGCACGGAATCTTCACTTTTCTTGGTTTTTATGAAAATGTAGGTAAAATGACATAAAAATGAAGGATTTCGAGAGTTTTGAAGCCAAAGCATGATTTCCAAGGAGATAACAAGCCTTTACGATAAATTTGGGGCAAAAACGGTGAAGAACGAGACTTTTACGGCCTTGGCCGTAAATATGGATTCAGCCGTGAACGCGACGACAAACGGAAGTTGAAAACGGCTAAGTGTCGGAATGAATAGAAACTTTCATGGGTGAAGCCGTAATTCTATCACGGGTCGTGAAACTTTCTCTGACCGAAAGCATTATACACAGACACATTTACGGCCTCAGCCGTAAACGTATCACAGGCCATAAAAACTTCCGCTCGACGAGTTTTTCACTTGTCTCTTCACCGATTCAAACCAAAATTGAACCAGACTTCGCAGAACCATTCCCTGATGAGTTCTAACCAGTCCAACTATAAAAGATGGGATTTTTGGAGGGTTAAGGAGCTTTTGGTCAAACGAACACGAGCGGCGGTGACAACAAGGGCGACGACTTGATTTCGAAGCATATTCCGGCGAGATTTCATACGATTTCGATGATTGATCCTTCAATCCTCATCTCCAAACTGAGGAGAAGACAGTTTCATCATCCTTTTTGTGATTTCTTTGCGATTCCTATGAGATC
>JANTFE010006402.1:60423-73318 GCA_027562315.1 Costus pulverulentus
TGGATTAATTTATACTTTTGCTCTTTTAATATAATTTTATCTTCCTGATTTGATTGAAATTGCATATATCCCATAAATTACCCTGGCCAAGTAACTTTACATCTTAGACGTTGCAAGAAGGACCGAGAGGTGAATCGCTAACGTTCGATCTATTTCGATTAAACCTACGAATCTGATCACGGGAGTAGTTCGGATTCATTTGAAGGGATTAACCTACTTTTCACAGAACTTAAGGGATCTAGTTAGGTTAACTGTCACGAGAGTAGGGAGTTAATCTAATTAGATACTATATCATGCTCTGGGAGGAAGTGATATGCACCTTAGGAAAAGTACCTTTCAGGATAGATAAGTTTATTGACTGAGTTATTTTTACACGATTCATGTTTATCAGTGTGACGAACCCATGAATTCCTGATGCTTTAGAATTCAAGTCCTTTAAAAAGCTATTCTGAGTTCGTGTCGTGCTTAGAAGTTAGAACAACCAAGTATTGATTCCGCCTAAATTCAAACATATCAAGAAGTCAGTACTTAGCTACGTAGTCCTCGTCGGGAACGATATCTTTTTATTACTTCGATAAATCCATGCACTTGCGGATCACTATCAAATACTACCTTTTTTCTGGTGATGAGTTTGGAGTACATTGACCACTTACCCAGTGTATTAGAACTCATATCTTATTAGCTAGCAGAATTAAGATTCATGGCTTAAGATAGAGGAGTCAATGTCAAATAACTTTTCTTGGCATGTACCCACATAGACACATACTTTTATTTTGGACTTCAATTCTTGTCTTTGGTACCACTGCCAATTTTTTGGAGTGCCAAGTAGAGGAGTCATTCTCTCCTTTTTTTATTTTTAGATTTTGGATTCTTTCTTCCCAATAAATAGCATAATAGGTCAAACATCAACTTAGGCTAATCAATCAATGTTAATTCATCAAATCATACTCATATGCTCATTTTATTTAAAATAAAAATTGTTTCACTCTCAAATTGCATTCATCAAACAACATATCTACCAAAATCTCATGCATCAATTGATGAAAAATTAAAATGAGAGGATATACATTGAAGAAATAAAGTCAACACAAGAGGCATATATCTCTATCCACATGCGTTGATTTATATATGAACAACACAATGCACATCATTCATCATTCAAAGAAAAATATTCATCATTCATCAATACTAAACAAAACATTTATCACTACCTAGAGAAATCCACATAATAACCAAATTCAACTTCTATGTTCACATGACAGCCAAATTACAAAAATTATCCTAGTTCCACAAATAAATAACGCATTCACTTAACATCTAAACATCATGATATGTCAATATAACCATATTGAATAAAATCACCCAGACGTGCCTACACATGGCGCCAAAAAGCGTCACAAATAAACAAAACATTCACTTAGCACCCAAATATCATAATATTCCAAATACAACCAAATTGAATCAGGATCCAAAACACATGAAAACACAAAATATTAAATCGAGGAGCACAGGATGCAAAAGGCATGACTGCGTCACCCTTTCCTACAAAAAGTTATGCATCATCAATGATGTATAAGAACAAATAAAGTGTATATAGGAAAAAGGGATAGTCACAAACCACTAATCATCTACATCGATATCGGTCTCCTCATCCTCCTCCTCATCCGAGGCAGCATCTCCCATAGGCACATCAGGATCCCCCTGTTCTTCAGAATAGAATTGTTCTTGTAGAAATTCCTTTATATCATGCACATTGTTGTGTCTGCAAGTGCACGGTTACTCAAAGTAATAAAATAGATATCGAACCACAGAGACCTTATTGTTAAATACCAAATAGTTGTATTCTCACTAGCTAAGCAAACCGAATATGATGAAAAGCAATGATGGAGAACACATGAAAAAGATAATCAGAGAGAAACTAGGACTAGGGTTTCATCCACCTTAATTCTAATGACTAGAAGGAAATAAAGGTTGTCAGTTTAATTCTATTATGATAAAGACCTAATTCACTTCATAAAGGTATTGTCTCACTCTCGTGCAGACAATCATGCAGATAACTGATCCTCACTCTCGTGCAAGATCTACTCTCAATGCTAAAGATAAGTGAATCATTGAACAAAGAACTCAAGGATCACTCTCGTGCATCCAAATTCTAAGTCAATCATCTCAAGTGGAATCTCAAGGATCACTCTCGTGCATCCTGAAACTCAAAACAGGTTTTACTTATGGTTTTTTGATGACTCGATCCTCACTCTCGTGCAAGATCAAATCAAGTCTAACACAATAACTCAATCCAAAGTATTAGAAATTCAACATGGCAATAAAATCACTAAAAATTAGAATTCGAAGAACTACCTAATCTCTTACAATAGTTTCAAACTCAACGATTCCTAGGGTTCCGAATTTCAAACGATCAACCTCTCGGTCTATTTCACAAAACTCTAAAACATGCTGATATTTATAAAACTAAAGAGAATTAAAGAACAATCGATCACAAAAGTAAAATTATCATATTAAAATTAAACTTGACAAAAATCAATGTTTTCTAGTCATTAACAAACTAAGGGGATTACACCCCATGTCCCAGAAGAAGATCTAAGCTTTCATGGTGAAAGGATTACAACAAACCATAATTTCAGAGGATTAGAAATTGAAAAAGGGGAAGAAAAGTTACAAAACAGGGTTGTAATTGAAATACAACCCGTAATTTCGCTTGTGAACAGTGTTGTCACCACTATTTTGATGATTTCTCCCTCGATCGGACTCCAAACTCTCTAAAACTTCTGGGGCATGCTCTCCTACTCCAGACAAAGCTTCGATGTAAAAATCACCATCTGAGATGTCCTCTACACCTCTCAGCGCGAGGACAAACCCTAACCGCCTCTCTGACAATTGCTCTCTCAATTGGTGATAACAAATGGGGCTTTCTATTCGTATGTCTTCTCCTCTTAAATACAAGTCCGGCACTTCTTTCGGATCTTAATTTGGACATCTGGATCAAAAGTTATGGTCCGCGCAAGATTCAGACCGAAAAACTCGTAAAAAAGGGCCCAAATTACGGTACCGTGAAAGATTTTCCCCAAAAAACGGCAATGCCATATTTTTACCCAGAATTCAGAAACTTTCTGTGTAAAATCCTCTAAAAATATGGTACCGTGAGATTTTGTCCAACAAATACGGTAGTGCCATATTTTGCCCAAAATCTCTAATTAAAGTCGTCCAAAAATACGGTACCGTGGTAGTTTGTCCAGAAAATACGATAGTACCGTATTTTTGCAATTTAGCTCCGAATTTCATGAAAATTGATGGGTAACTTTGTTTCGACGTCTGGAATCTATTTGTGTGATCAAATCTTCCAAAATCCATCAAAATATGGCACTTTTAACATGAAAATGATCAAAAATAAGAAATGGTGTAGATTCTGCAATATTTGACAAATAATGCTTAAAAACAAACAAAAGAGCATAATTATGACACAAAAAGACACATGAAATGATAGAAAATATACTATAAATTTTGGTGTTATCACACATCATTGCACATATCTTGGATAACATCAAATGCCCTTTCCAGGAGGCGTCCCTATTAGTAAACTTCTGCAGACAATGCTTGGAATCCTTGATTTTGGGCAGAAGTCCAAAAACTCAGAGGCTGCATTGCACCACGGGAAGAAGAACTAGCCCTACGTGGTGGAGAGTCCGTACTCATGCCAAAGGGGTCGCTACTCTCGCCCCAAGTAGGTGGTGGTGCTGAATCAAGTGGTGTAGGAACATCTTTAATAGCTGCATCACGAGGAATTTTCTAGTTCAACTGATTACGAACCATAGTTCATTCTTTGTTTGGCAAAGGGAAGGCTGGAAAATTTTGTCCAAGAACAAGGGAAAAGACATCCCCTTCCCAAACAATCATCCTCATCGCTACACAGAACTCCAAGTCAATCCTAGACTTCCCCTTTGCAGTCTCTACACCGAATGAATCTACATCCAAAGCATGTGCTATAGTGGTGACAAATCCTCCTAGCACTATGACGCCCTTCTTGGCTCTAGCAACCTTATCAAACTGCTTAACAAGATAAAATGCCACATCTATAGGATATCCATGAAGCATGCTCCATAAGAAAAAGAGTTCGGTTTGCCGAACTATGCCATCACTCTCACCCCGCCCAAATACAGTATGTGAGAGAACCCTATGTACGTATCAGAGACATGGGTTAGAGATACTTGTTGCTTGTGCTGACTTTGTGGAAAAAGTATATTCTAGGGTAATTTATTCCTAAAAAGTATTTTTCAATATATTCTTGCGACGGTTGAACACATACTGCGCCAGGCAAGTGAAAAATACTCTTAACATCCTTGTGTGTGAGGCTCCTCTCAATATTTGCAAGCCTAAAAGTAAGGCACCCCTTTCCTTCTTGATGGTGGCAGTCAATGAGTTTGACCTCCAGACTGCTAAAAAAATTCTAAAACCAATGGGATGAACATCGGTGGCTGATTTTGGAAAAACCTTGAGCATAAAATTTACTCGAACATCCAATTTACATCCTCATCTAACCCAAGGATTTCCAAAGTTCTCTTATCTAGATATTTGGTGTTAATAGTCTGCCTTATGAGAAAGTGGTTGTATCTGGCTTATTGTATACCATCTCTGAAGATGATACCATAAGCATTCGGAGTGGTGGTGGTGCCTCAGAAGCTGGTGCTTTACCCTTCCCTTTGCTTACAACTCACTTGGTCTTTGGTGCCATCTCAAAGTTGAAAGAAATTTGAACTTAAGAGGTTGAGAACAGAGATATTACCCAAATGCATGAATAGGGTGCTGGGAACATAGCAATCTCAAAAATGCAGCGCTTATATCCACCCTTTTAGGATGAAATCGGACTTAGAAACCTTCAGGGAAGAAATCCTCTTGCTCAATCGACACTATGGAAGAGGAATGGCAGCTCTGACGAAGCCTGGATAGTTGGAAATGAGGCTTAGCGAAAACGAATAGAAATCAACCTTCTAGATCGAATCAACACTTCAACCCGCTGGAATGCAGCTCGGAGATGACCGGAAAGTGGTTGGAGATGGTCGTCGGACGACTTGGAAGATCGGAAGAAGCTTGATTCGAAGAAGCGGTGCAAATGAGAGAAGAAAATGGGAAAAACCCTAGAAAATATGGCCAAGTGTATATATAGGTAGTTTGAAAATACGGCCTGTGAAAAATAATATGGCGGTGTCGTATTACGTTCTGTAAAGAAAGCTTCCAAAAATACGGTCGTGAAAGAAACTACGGTAGTGCCGTATAAGATTCTGTAAAGAAAGCTAATAAAAATACGGCCATGAAAATTAATATGGTACCCCCGCGAAACATTCTGTGCAGAACATCAATGAAAATACGAGCTGTGAAAATAATTACGGCATTGCTGTAAATTTTGTTTTATTTTTTTTAACACAAAATACGGTGTGTGAAAATAAATACAACCCACCCGTAAAACATTATGTTCCTTGACACTTCAAAAATACAAGTGTGACAGAAAATACACCCCTACCGTGAAAGCTTCTGGTCACTTAGAGCATACAAATATGGCTCGTAAAATAAAATATGGCAGTGCCATATTTTTCTCATAAACTTCCAAAATTACCATTTCGACGTGAAATCAACTTATAACTCTCCTACATGATAGAAAAACAAAAGTTAGCATAGAAAAACTCTAAAATAAGTGAACAAATCAAATCAAATAAGAAAAACAAGAGTAAGAGTGCTTGGGTTGCCTCCCAAGAAGTGCTAAGTTTATTGTCATTAGCTCAACCAAAGATCATCATCATCATGCTGGTGGTGGAGGATCTGAGAGCTTTTGGTTGACACCTTCTTCAATAGGTTCTGACATATAGTAATGTTTCAAACGTTGGCCATTAATAGTGAAATTTCCTGATCTTTCACTCCAAATCTCAATAGCGCCATGAGGATAAACTTTTGCAACCTTGAAAGGGCCTGACCACTTCGTTCTCAATTTTTCAGGAAATAACCTCAATCTAGAATTAAAAAGTAAAACAAGGTCACCTTCTCGAAAATCATTTCTAATGATATGACGGTCATGCCACTTCTTGATTCTTTCCTTATAAATCCTTGCACTTGCATATGCATTCATCCTTATTTCCTCAAGTTCATCAATTTGCAATCTCCTTTTCTCCCCAGCGGTTTTCAAATCATAATTCAAAGTTTTTATTGGCCAATAAGCTTTATGTTCTAACTCAACCGGGAGATGACATGATTTACCATAAACAAGCTGATAAGGTGACATACTAATCGGAGTTTTGAATGCAGTCCTGCATGTCCATAATGTATCATCAAGCTTCATGGACTAATCTTTCCTTGATCTAGAGACAATTATTTCAAGAATCCTTTTCAACTCTCTATTTGAAACTTCTATTTGGTCACTTGTCTGTGGGTGATAAGGAGTAGATATCTTATGTTTCACCCCCATATTTACTTAATAATGCAGAAAATTTATGTTCTATAAAATGGGATCCACCATCACTTATAACTACTCTTGGAACTCCAAACCTCAGAAATATTATTCTTCTAAATAGTTTGATCACTACTCGAGAATCATTAATGGGAGCCACTATGGCTTACACCCACTTTGACACATAATCAACTGCTACAAGAATATACTTGTTCCCACATGAGGTTGGAAAGAGACCCATGTAATCAACTCTCCATGCATCAAATATCTCAATCTCAAAAATAGTACTAAGTGGCATCTCATCATGTCTGGATATGTTTCCTATCCGCTGGCATTCTTCACAGGAAAGAACAAAATTTCCTGCATCCTTAAAAAGAGTCGGCAAAAAGAATCCTGACTGAAGTACTTTAAAAGTAGCCTTAGACGAGCTGGCATGTCCTCCATAAGCAGAACCATGGCAATGAAAGAGTACATCCCTAACTTCTTCTTCTGGCAAACATCTCCTGTATAGCCCATCTGCACATCTCTTGAATAGAAAAGGATTTTCCTAAAAATAATGTCTTACTTCTGACAAAAAGCTTTTTCTACCCTGATAAGTCAAGTCAGCAGGTAAGATATTAGACACCAAATAATTTACAAAATCAGCATACCATGGAGCATCAATCCTTGCAATAGCAAAGAGATGCTCATCAGGAAAGACGTCATCAATCTCATGCTCGGTAACTTTCTGCACTCCATCTTTCTTAATGAGGCTTGACAAATGATCAGCAACATAGTTTTCCATGCCCTTCTTATCCTTGATCTCTAAGTCGAACTCTTGCAGTAGAAGGATTCATCTAATCAACCTTGGCTTTGAATCCTTCTTACTCATAAGATACCTGATTACTACATGATCTGTGTAAACAACTATTTTAGAATCAATAAGATAAGATCTAAATTTATTGAATGCAAAAATAATAGCTAGAAACTCCTCTCTGTTGTTGCATAATTGATCTGCATGTCGTCTAATGTTCGGCTCACATAATATATAGCATGCAACCTCTTCTCCTTGCGTTGTCAAAGAACAACACCTATGACATAATCACTAGTATAACACATTAGCTCAAAAGGAAGTGACTAGTCAAGCAGTTGAATTATTGGTGCAATGGTAAGAGCCTTTTTGAGTTTGTGAAAAGAAATCATACAATCCTCATCAAAAATAAAAGGCACATCTTTACCAAGTAATAAAGTAAGAGGTCTAGCAATTTTCAAAAAATCTTCAACAAAACGCCTATAAAAACTAGCATGACCAAGAAAACTTCTAATTCCTTTAACAGATGGTGGTGGCAATTTCTCAATCACCTCCACCTTTGCCTTATCTACCTCAATACCATGAGTAGAAATTAAGTGCCCTAAAACAATACCTTCATTCACCATAAAATGACATTTTTCCCAATTCAAAACCAAATTAAACTCTTCACAACATCGTAACACTCGCGATAAATTAGATAGACAAATATCAAAATCAGAATCATATACGAAAAAATTATCGATAAACATATCCATAATGTCCTCAATAAGATCAGAAAAAATGGCCATCATGCAATGCTGAAAAGTAGCGGGTGCATTGCAAAGTCCAAACGGCATGTGGCGATAAGCAAAAGTGCCATATGGGCACGTGAACGTCATCTTCTCCTGATTCTCAGGATGAATGGGGATCTGAAAGAAACTAGAATATCCATCATGATAACAAAAATAAGAATTACATGCTAAACGTTCTAACATTTGATCAATAAAAGGAAGGGGAAAATGATCTTTTCGGGTGATGGCATTCAACTTCCGATAGTCAATGCACATCCGCCACCCTATTACCGTTCTTGTTGGAATAAGAGTGTTGCTTTTATTCTTCATCACGGTAATCCCTCCTTTCTTCGGCACAACATTAACTGGGCTCACCCACTGGCTGTCAGAGATGGGATAGATGACTCCAACATCTAGGAGTTTAAGAATCTCTTTCTTCACTACCTCCTTCATGTTTGGGTTGAGCCTCCTCTGATATTCAATTGATGCCTTACTCACTTCTTCTAAAAATATCTTATGCATACAAACAGAAGGATTAATTCCTTTTATGTCATCAAGGGTATAACCAATCACTCTCTCATGTTGCCGAAGTTCATTCAAAAGTCTAATAGCCTGAGAGGCATCAAGATTTGCATTAATAATTACAGGGAAAGTAGAGTTCTCTCCAAGAAATTCATACCTGAGGTTACTTGGGAGAGTTTTAAAATCATACCTCTTTTCTTCATTAGGTTTACCTTCTTGCATACTCAAATGTTCCTCTTTCAACTTTTTTAGCTCAAGTGGTGATGCAAAGTTTAATAATGTAGAATATGAACTTACTTCCTCCTCTTCATCACCGTTATCACCTTTGATAAGACACACTTCGATCGGATCTTTCCCCATCCTGAAATTAATGGTTATCGGTGAAGTGTCTTCCAATACTTTAACACTGCAATAAGATCATGCAAAAGAAGGCTTTTTTAGATTCTCAGTCAAATCAAAATCTACAGAATCCTCACCTATCTTAAAAGTGAGCTTCTCATTCTTAACATCAATCATGGCTCCAGCTGTCACCAAAATGGGGTGACCTAAAATAATGGGAAGTCTAGAATCTTCCTCCGTCTCGAGGACAACAAAATCAGCAGGTATAAAAAACCTACCAACCTTAATAGGCACATCCTCTAAAATACCTACTGGATGCCATACAGAGCGGTTGGCTAGTTATAGAGAAATAGAAGTGGGCTTAAGATCTCCAATATCCAGCTTTTTACAAATGGAGTGCGGCATTAAGCTGACACTAGCCCCTAAATCACACAAAGCACGGTCAATAAATATATCACCAATCAAACAAGGGATAGAAAAACTCCCTGGATCCTTAACCTTTGATGGCAATTTATTCTGAATTATTGCGCTGCACTCCTCAGTGAGTGCGACCATTCCATGCACCTCCAACTTTCTCTTGTTGGACAAAATCTCTTTCAAGAACTTGGCATACGAAGGCATCTATGATAAAGTATTAGTGAAAGGTATATTAATATAAAGATTTTTAAGTACTTCTAAAATTTTTTCAAATTGCTTATCAAGTTTAGCCTTTGCCAATCTCTGAGGAAAAGGTATTAGCGGTTTGTAACGAGGTGGTGGTACATAAACTAGCTCTGGCTCCCTATCTTGCAATGATATTTCGCCATGGTTTCCTTCTTCCTGTATGGACTCAGAATTCTGCACCTCTTGGTCTTGCTTTGTATCTGGTGCTCGCAGCTCTTCCAATTGCTTTCCACTGCATGTGGTGATGGCATTGCAATGCTCACGTGGGTTTATCTTTGGCTTCCCTAGTAGTTTACCCGTAGGCCTGCTTTAAGAAGTAGCTTGTTGAGTTATCTAAGTTTCCAACATCTTCTGATGAGTCTTCATAGATTCCACCTCCGAACTCAGATTCTTGATGGATTCATTAACATGTCTAAATTCTTGCCTGAAATCATCAAACTAATGTATGAAATTATCATTCTGCTTTGTTTGTGTGGCAAGAAAAGTTTCTATCATAATTTCTTGGTTCGACTTCTGGGGTGCTTGAGGTTGGTTGTACTGTCTTTGTTAAAAACCAGAGGGTTGTCGATTATTACCCCAAGGTGCTTAGTTTTGATTACTCTTCCAAGAAAGATTGGGATGATTCCTCCAACTAGGGTTATACGTGCTTGAGTATGGGTCATTTTGAGGTCTTCCATTGTAATTCCCAATTGCATTCACTTGATTAGAGTCACACTCTCTCTATGTAGAAACTCCCAATTGACAATCCTGTGTGTAATGTCCTGTATTGCCACAAATGTCACACGAAACAACATTAACAGTAACAGAATTAAGATTTAAAGAATTGATTTTATTAGTTAAAGAGTCAACCTTGGTGGCAAGCGAAGTGATAGCTTTAAGTCATACCTTCCTGACACCTTGGTGGATGGCCCTTTTTCACTTATCCATTGACAATGATTCAAGGCCATGTCCTCAAACAAATTAATCGTATCATCCACACTCTTATTCATGATAGCGCCTCCGGCAGCAGCGTCAACTGTCATATGGGTGTCAGTTAGTTTAACTGGTAAGGATCTTTGTTGTTGATAACAAGGTCTTGGGGTCAAACCCCGCTCTCATTACTTAACTTACCTATGTCAAAAAATGATTACTCACTTGTTGAGCCCATGGTGCGGGCACATCCTTTGAAGCTCTTTAAACTGATCCCATGCCTCGTACAATGATTCTCCTTCTTTCTAAACAAAGCTCGTGATTTGGTTCCTTGGCTGTGCAGTCTTACTTGGATGAAAGTATTTTGCCAGAAAAGCATTGGAGAACGCCTCCCAAGTTGTTATGGAACCTAGTGGATGAGAGTGAAACCATGCACGATCCCTATCCCTGAGAGAAAAAGGAAATAATATAAGTCACAAAGCATCATTAGAAACACCATTCATTTTTAAAGTATCACAGTATTCAAGAAATGAAAGGTGCATATTAGGATCCTTAGATGGCAAGCCCCCAAATTGGTTCTGCTGAACCATGGAAAGCAATACTAGAGCGAACCCCTTGCAGGTTTGGGTTGGCATAATCTTTCAAAGATCTCGCATCACCCATCTTAGATTTTAATATTTCCTTCGCTAATTGCTTTCTGCGCAGGCGAAAGGTTTGTTCTGGTTCAGGATCTTCCTCAAATAGCTTTCTGGAACACTTGTGCATAAATAATCAACAAGTTAAACTAAAGATGGAAGACAGGCAATAAATTCAAAGAAATACTGTGAATAAACAGGGTTAAATTGAAAAGAAAAACAAAGGTCTAGTCTATCAATCCTTAGATTAAGTCAATATTGATAAAATTGGTCCCCAGCAACGGCGCCAAAAACTTGATGTCGTCTGCAAGTGCATGACAATGTCGAAGTAATAAAAATATTGATCCCACCGGGACCAATGACCAAGTACTAACTCTACTTAAGATTGTTAGCTAGACAAATTAGTAAAAGGGTTGGATTTAATCTAAACTAAGGTGTATGAATAGCGAAACACAATACAAATGTAATCAAATTTATGAAAATTCAAGATTTTGGGTTCACCATTCTATGTTTTATGACTTATTAAAATTAGTGAAATCTAAGAAATATTTACTGTGTTGAAGGGGATTTATTTGCATGTATAGATTGCTCCTTCTCAGTAGTACAATCCAGTGTCTATCCGAATTAATCCCCTACTCTCGTGGTTATTAACTCGAAATAGACCCAATGGGCTCTTGATAAATCTATAAAATCCCTCAAGTCTATTCGAACTACTCTCGTGATCGAATTAACTTGTCTAAAAATTATAGATCTAACGTTGCAATTCACCTCTCAGTACTTCTTGCGATGTCTAAGACATGCAAATCATGGTCAGTAATTAACATGTAATTAATACAACAATAGTTGAATCTAACACAAGCAAATTACTTTAATAGATGATAGTAAACAATCAAGTCATGAAAACATAGAGGCTTATACCCTCAATCCTGAATAAAAGGTTTACGCTGACATGATCAACATGTTCACATTATAGAAATCCATGTTTGACTACAAAATTGGCAAAGAAAATACAAATTCAACAAAGGAAGATAAGGATTAAGCTCCCTGATGAAGATCGATGCCAACAATCCAGGAAATCAAAGCTTTTTCGGTGAAGATTCGCTGTTCACCGCTATTTGCCCTAGTTCTCACCTCTTCATCGATTTTGCCTTGAAATCCACCCAAAAAGTCCTAATAATTGGTCCAAAGCCTTCTTATATAGTTCTCCACCCTTAGCATAAGCTTTCCCCAATTTCTGTTGTGAAAAGAAATCGAATCGGGTGAAAAACTAAGTCAAATGTGAGTTGGGCGGAAGAAAATACAGCCGTGAAAATAAATACGGCCCTACCGTATTTTTCTTTGTGTCTTCTAAAATTAACGCCCGATAGAAATACGACCGTGAAAATCGATACGCCCCTGCCATATTTATTTATGTGGATTTTTCTCAAATAAATACGGTCGTAATTTCTGTCACAGTACTGCCGTATTTCTTTTTGTAGATTTTCTTCATCAAAATACAACCATAATTTTTGTCACGGTACTGCCTTATTTTTCTGTAGTTTTTCTGGTATTTTTGTGTTGATGAAAATACGGTTGTGATAAATATCACAGACAGTGCCATATTTCTTACTGTGTTCTTCCAAAAATACGGCTATGATAAAAAATATGGCAGTGCTGTATTTTTCAAAGAAGCTCCGATTTGCGTGAAATTTGACGAGCAACTTTGTCTTGATGAAAGACCCCTAATCTAAGGGGGCCGAAACCCTAAGGGTGGCGCAAAAGAAAGTTTTCGCATGGGAAGCTAGGGTTTCAAATAATAATCGCATATATGTTTATATGA
>JANTFE010006402.1:86897-100329 GCA_027562315.1 Costus pulverulentus
GAGGGAAGAAAGATTACAAAACAGGGCTGTAATGAAATTACAGCCCGTAATATGCTTTGAACAGCGCTGTCACCACTGTTGTGTCGATTTCTCTTTCGATTCAACTCCAAACGCTCTGGAACTTAAGATGCGTGTTCTCCTTCACCAGACGAAGCTCTCTATCAAAAATCGTTGCCGGAGATGGTTTCTGGGCTGAGAACCGATGAGCCCTAGCGAATCCACCCTTCTCAGAAATTCGCCGTGAATCCATGATAAAAATTATTCCTTTTGCTCTGCAACTCTTCGCCTTCTTATTTTGAAACTTCCCCTTTTTATGGATCTTCAATTAGTGCCCTAAGTTCTAAGAAATCATATTTTTAAATTTGCAGCAGAAAACTCAGAATTCTGGGTTTTGTAATACGGTACCGTAATCGGAATACGGCAGTGCCGTATTTTCCTTCTATGAGATCTGGGTAGTGAATATGGTACTGTGACATTGTTGCATGAATATATGGCACTGTCATATTCCTGCCGAAACCTTCTGGTTAAATTTGTCCAAATATATGGCACCGTGTAAACGCCCATGGTGGTGCCGTAATTCTGTTGAAACTCTCTGGTCAAAAACCTCAGAAAATACGGTACCGTGGAAGTGCGTTTGCAAAATATGGTATTGTCGTATTTTAGCTAGAAGGTGTATATTGGCTTGAAATTTGTTGTGTAGACTCCTCTTGATGATTAGAACTCATTCATGCATTGATATTGCTCGAAAACTAGTGATAATAATGCCTTTTTACCTAAAATTGATTAAAAACCAAAGATTGTGTAGATTCCGAGGTATTTGGTATAAAAGGTATAAAAACAAGGCAAAAGAGTAACATTATGGTTCAAAAGACTACTAAATAAGTACAAAAAATACTATGAAATCTAGAGTCATCAGAGGTCAGTCGATGAACATCGGCAGAGAGTGCCTGGAAGCCTGGATCAAGATGACTGTGCCACCCGCTCTAATCAGGGGCAGCACGATGTGAAGAAGATCCAATAGCTCTTTGTGGTGGAGGATCAGCAGCTCTGGATGGTGAAGCATCAATACCCATCCCAAATGGATCATTACCCCAAGCAACAGGTGGTGGTGGTACAGCATCCTCGGGTCCAGGAGTAGCAAAAGAAGCAGCATCAGGGGAAAGCTTCCAATTCTCGGGGTTTTGAACAGAGGTTCTCTCCGGGTTTGGCAATGGTAAGGTAGGAACACTGGGCTGTAGTACCAAGCAGTAGGTGTCTCCATCTCTGACAATCAACCTCATGGCTATACACGACTCAATATCAAGGCGGGAGTTGCCTCTAGCCACTTCAATACCATAGGGCTCAATATTAAGAAAAAGTGCAAAAGAAGTAAGAAATCCTCCTATCACAATCGTGCCTCTCTTGGCCCTAGCAACTTTATCTAAGTGCTTCATGAAGAAATATGCAATATCTACAAAATAGCCATGCAACATGCACCATAGAAAGAAGAGCTCGGTGTGTCGTACCATACCATCACTATCTCCTCGCCCGAAGACAGTATGTGATAGAACCCGATGGACGTATCTGATGCATGGGTTGGAGATACTTGTAGCTCTGGCTGATGATGGTGAAAATATGGTCTCAGCTGTGATCTGACTCCAGAAAACATTCTCTATAAATCCAATAGGGGCCTCAGTGCGTCCCTTATTCGGTAGATGAAAAATATGTCTAATCTTTCTCAATGTAAGTTTCTTCTCTTCATTTGCCATTCTGAACTTGATGTCTCCCTTTGCTAGACCATTGGCATACTTATCCAAGTCCACTTCCAAGCTACTGAGCACCTCAAGAACAAGTGGCAGATAGGTCTGAGGGTCCATAGTGAATAACCTTTTAGTAGCAATCTGATCAAACATCCAAAGTACATCTTCCTTAAGCCCTAAATTTTCCAATGCTCTCATGTCGGCATACTTTGTTTTGATGATGCGTCTGGTAAGAAGTTGATTGTAACGCTGTTCCTGCACATCATCCCTGAATATGATGCCATATGGGTTCGGTGGTGGAGGTGGAGTTGAGGATTCAGCTGGAGCCTTCCCCTTCCTCTTAGAAACCATCCTCTTTATAGGTGACATGATGAATATGCAAAAATCAAAGAACTTCTAAAGAAAACTGAGGTGAATAGTACTGTTACTAAAGGGGCGAACAAGACAGTCAAACAGGGAAGAATCAGCTTCCAAATCAGAATCTTTGAGTTGATTTTGAGATTCCAATCACCTTGAGGATGCTTCTTCTTCCTTTGGAGAAGATCTAGAAAGCAAATGCGAGTTAAATCGATGCTCAGACAAGGAGAAATCGAAAAGGGCGATTCTGGGTGGACGAACAGCTTCAGAGCTCGCTCGAGCTTGAAAATCCCAAGATCTGGAGCAGAAATCGGTCAGAGATCTAAGGAAATCAACTAGGAAGAGTCGCTAGAGGAATTAGGAAGTAAGAACTCGAGGAAATCCGGAGGTCGGCGCGAAATTGAGTGGAAAAACCCTAAAACACGGCGCTGAAACCCTAAATACGGCACTGTAATCGCGTGGGGTCGGCAAAATTACAACACCGTAATAGAATTATGGTAGTACCATAATACGCAAGAAAACCCGCGATTCTGAAAAACAAGAAATATGGTACCGTAATAAAAAATATGGCATCGCCGTAATTTGCATGAAAACTCAGAAACTCTCGAGTCGAAAATCGCTCGAAAATATGGTGCCGTGAATATTTTTATGGTACTGCCGTAATTTGGTCAAAAATATGAAAACTCTCAGGTGGAAAAAGGACCAAAATTATGGTACCGTGAGGAAAAATACGGCATTGCCGTAATCTGCACAAAAATATAAAAGTTTTTGTAAAGAAAAGACCTGAAAATACGGTAGTGGAAAAATCATTATGGCGGTACCTATAAACATTACAGTGCCGTAAAAAACATTATGGCACTGCCATAATTTCCAAAAATACTGAAAACTTTTTGTTCAAAAATCGACCAAAAATACGGCACCGTAAAGAAATTACGATACTGCCATAATTTGAGCAAAAATTTAGAAATCGCCGAAAAACTCAGAAAATTCAATCTTGATTCACCTACAAAGAGAAAAATAAAAGTTAGTATTCAAATAACTAAAATAAGAGTTTAACAATATAAGAAAAAACAAAAAAAAAAGCTTGGGTTGTCTCCCAAAAAGCGCTAATTTTCGGTCATTAGCTTGACCATTCAACACTTGGATTTAATCGTGAGTGTGTCTTCAGTCGCCATGTTGATTTCTCAGTATTTTGTTCGTGGCTTCTAGGAACATAAGGCTCATTCATTAAACAATAACCAATTTTACTCAGGAACCTTTTTCCTTTCTCAAGCAGCTTTGATCTTCCTTTTCTCCTATGTCTCTTCTTCTTCTTTGCTACTTTTTCCTGAAATTCTTTATTTACACACTCAGATGATATGTCAGTTTTAAAATCAGTAGGATCATCAAATAAATTATGCACCTCACTAACAAAATAATAAATTATATCAATGCTTCAACATGATCCTAAGTGTGATGCTTTTTTCAATGAATCAGTTAAATCAAACTCAATTGTATTATCACAAATATCAAAAGTGAGTTTTCCTTTTCTAACATCAATGACAGCACCAGCTGTGGCTAAAAATGGTCTACCAAGAATAATAGGATTTTTAGAACTCTCTTCCATCTCAAGAACCACAAAATCTGCTGGTATGTAAAACTTACCAATTTGAACTGGAACATTTTCTAAGATACCAACTGGATACTTTACCGATGAATTAGCAAGTTGCAAAGATATTGAGATTGGTTTAACCTCTCCAATTCCCAATTTCCTGCAAATAGAATATGGCATTAGGCTTACACTAGCACCAAGATCACATCAGGCTCGATCAACAGACATACTCCCAATAAAGCAAGGTATAGAGAAACTACCTGGATCTTTTAATTTTAGTGGCAACTTATTTTGAATAAGAACACTGCATTCCTCAGTTAGTGCCACAGTACCATAGTCCTCTATTTTTCTTTTTTTGGATAAAATTTCTTTTAAAAATTTTGCATATGTAGGCATTTGAGATAAGACATCAGTAAATGGAATATTAATATGTAACTTTTTCAACACTTCCAAAAATTTCCCAAACTGCCTATCCAACTTAGCTTGCACAATCCTCTGGGGAAAAGGTATAGGTGGCCTATATGGTGGTGGTGAACTAGGTCTAGGAATATCAACTTCACAAGGCAAATCACCATTCTGTGAAGGCTCATCCCCCTTAGAAGGTGGCGAACTAGAATGGAACTGCACATGTGCAGGTTGTGATTCCAAAACTAGTTCACTGCTAATCTCAATACTAGGCTCAACCTCATCATGATCTAGAGATCCCTTTGGATCCTCTAACTATTTTCCACTCCTAGTTGTGATAGCATTGCAATGTTCCACTACTAGTTTGTTGTGCTATCTGTGACTCTAAAATTTTGTTGTGAGCAAAAACACTATCCAGTCTAGAATTGATTTGTTTGAAACTCTCATTCACATCATCATTTTGTTTTTTCTGGGCTCCTATAAATTGTGCAAACATATCCTCAAGATTAGGGTTTTTGGGTTGATTTTGATTTTGTTGTCTCTGTTGGTACCCCCTATTTTCAGTTTGTGCTCCTTGATAATTGTTGCTCTTCCAAGATAAATTCCGGTGATTTTTCCAACCAGGGTTGTAGGTACTAGAGTAAGGGTCATTAGTTCTCCCTTGATTGTAACCCCCTACTATATTCACTTGTTCCTCACCCCTATCAACAATAATCTTACACTCTTCAGCACAGTGCCCATGATTACCACAAATTTCACATGTAAGAGAAGAAACAACAGCAGTTTGCATTTGAAAAGTATCAAAATGAGTGCATAAAGAATCTACCTTCTCAACCAATGCGCGCCAGCTATCACTATCAGTCTTACCATGTGGAGGGCGATAAAGAACTACTCTCTCAGTAGTCCACTGGTTATGATTTAAGGCCATCTCTTCAATCAATGTATAGGCTTCTTCCATGGCCTTGTTCATCAGGGCTCCACCTGCAGCAGCATCAACAGTAAGTCGGGTATTATAAAGAAGACCATAATAAAAAGTCTGAATCAAAACCCATTTCTCTAAGCCATGGGGAGGACACTTCCGTTGCAATTCGTTAAATCGCTCCCATGCTTCACTCAAAGACTCTCTATCCTTTTGTGCAAAATTAGTAATTTGATTTCTCAGTTGGATGGTCTTGCTAAGTGGGAAGTATTTCATCAGAAAGGCATTAGAAAGCTGATCCCAAGTAGTGAACGTTCCTGACGGTTGTGAATGAAGCCAATCACGTGCTCGGTTCCTGAGGGAAAATGGAAACAATCTCAGTTTCAGTGCATCATCAGAAACTCCATTAATTTTAATGGTATCACATAATTCAAGAAAAAGAGATAGATGGATATTAGGATCTTCAAGAGGTGCTCCTCCAAACTGGTTTTGTTGAATCATAGATAAGAAGGCTGGTTTGATCTCAAAATTGTTGGTATCAATGGCTGGCCTAGTAACACTAGAGCGAATCCCTTGGGGATTTGGGGCAGCATAGTCACGTAATGATCTTCTCTCTGCCATGATTACTTCTTCTTCTTGTTGATTTTCTTCAAATCTCAATTTCCTGCACAGTCTAAGAGTTTTATTTATCTCAGGATCAAAAGGTACAAGTGGTCTTGATCAAAGATTCCTGCACATGCAAAGTAGATAGATCAAATGATTTCAAGAGAAAAAGAAAATAACATAAAATAAATAGAAAAATAAAACCTAGTCTAGCAATACTTTCAATATCTTCAATATTGAATAAAACCAAAGTCCCCGGCAACGGCGCCAAAAACTTGCTGTATGTCCGCAAGTGCACGGATACTCGAAGTAATAAAAAAAATATCAAACCACAGAGACCTTGTTTACCAAGTACTGAATAATTGATTTCTCACTAGCTAGGCAATCCGAATACGATGAAGCAAGCAATCAAAAAGTGTCCGAAAAAAATATCAGAGAAGAAAACTGGGACTAGGGGTTCATCCACCTTAATTCTAATGACTAGAAGGAAATAAAGTATTGTCAGTCAAATTTCATTATGATAAGGATATAATTTACTTAATAAAGGAATTATCTCACTCTCGCGTAGATAATTATACAAAGAACCAATCCTCACTCTCGTGCAGGATCTATTCAATGCTGAAGATAAGTAAATTATTGACAAAGAACTCAAGGATCACTCTCGTGCATCTGAATTCTAAGTCAAAAATCTCAAGAGAAACTATTTATTCTCATAGCATAATTTCTCAGGTTCTGCTGAAGGTTTTCCGACGATTAAATATTTAATCTCTTACAATATCAAATCAAGTCTAACACAATAACTCAATCCAAAGATCAAAAAATCAACATGGCAATAAATATACTAAAAACCAGAATTAAGAACTAATCTAATCTCTTACAAAAAGTTCTATACCCAATGATTCTAGGGTTCCAAATTTCGCAATCAACTTCTAAGTCTATTTTACAAAAATTCTAAAACATGCTGAAAACATAAATCTAAGAAGAATTATAAGTAAATATCTTAAAAGTAGAATTATCATAACAAAATTATCCTGACAAAATTAACAATGTCTAGTCATTAGAAATTAAGGGGATTACACCCCCATGTCCCATATGAAAATTAAGCTAGCATGATAGAAAGATTATTATAAACCATGATTTCAGAGTATCAGAAATCGAAAAAGGGGAGAAAAATTACAAAACAAGGTGTTGTAATGAACCGTAATATTTGATGAAAACGATGAACAGTGGTAGTGCCCACTGTTTCGTTGATTTCTCCCTCGATCGGACTCCTCTTGCTCTGAAACTTCTGGCATGTGTTCTCCTCCTTCAGGCAAAGCTCCCTTGTAAATTTTGTGGCCGAAGGTGGTCTGTAGGCTAAGAACCGATGAACCCTAGGGCGGCGGTGATTCTCCAAAATTCATTGTGATTTTCGATCCAAAATTCTTCCTTTTGCTTCGAGACCGTTCTTCTACTTATTTTGAGTCTTCCCTTTTTTTGGATCTTCAATTGATGCCCTAAAGCTCGAGAAATCGCGAATTCAAGTTTCTGGCGGAAAAATCGGGCAACTGGGTTGAAATTATGGTACCGTGATGGAAATTATGGTAGTACCGTAATTGCTGCGAAGTCTTCTGTATGAAATTGGTCCAAAATTACAGTACCATAAGAATAATTATGGTAGTGCCGTAATTTCCTCTGAAGTCCCGGTAAGAAATTGGCCTGAAATTACGGTACCATGAAGACTTTTACGGTAGTGCCATAATTTGCCAAAAAACTCTAGAATTAAGCTGCCGTGAAAATCGTTACGGTAGTTCCATAATTGTTGATTTCGGCCGTAAAATTCATTACGGCACTGCCATAATTTCGTCAGAAAACTTATTTTGACTTGAAATTTGATGTGTAGTCTCCTCTTGGTGATTAGAACTCATCCATGCATCTAAAATTGCTCGAAAACTCATGATAATAATGCCCTTTTTACCTGAAATTGATTAAAAACTAAGAAAGGTGTAAATTCTGAAGTATTTGGCAAATAGAGTATAAAAAATAAAGCAAAAGAGCAAGATTATGACTCAAAAGACTAATTAATCAGTACGAAAAACACTACAAAATTTAGAGTCGTCACCTAGGGGTGTGCAAATGGTGTGGTAAATTTGGTTTTTACCGATTACCGATTAATTCAGTAAATTCGGTTTAGTAAAAAGAAAATCGATTTTGGTTTCGGTAATAGATTTTCTAATATTCGGTATTCGGTATTCGGTTTCGGTATCGGTTTTTGATTTTTCAGTTCAGTAAAAATTGAATCTACTGATACTAACTATTAAATTGATAAGTTCGGTAAATTCGATAAATTCGGTTTGGTAAATTACCAAATTTACTGATATAAATATAAAATTATTAAATTTTATTTGATATATATATAAAAATAAAAATATTATTATATTTATATAAATAGAATAATTTTAATTGGTAAATTGGTAATTTATTGAATTTACCAAAAATTTTTTGGTAAATTCGATTCGGTAAGAGATTGGTTTTTTTAAAATTCGGTTTGGTTTCGGATTTAAAATTTTTGATAAAATATAATTCGGTAAAATCAGTTTCGGTAAATTTGGTCCAGTAAAAAACCAAATGCTCACCCCTAATTATGCCGCCTGATGCACGTGTTCCTCTCTAGTTCTGCCACTTGTAGCCCACTCCTATTCTTTCGCTACTTTAAAATTTTTAGGCGTGAGTTACTCATCACTCGTCAATTAACCCATTCGCTACCACTAAATTTATATGCATGAAGTAACCCTAATTTTGTTTTTATTTAGTAAAGATGAATCTTCTTAAGTAAATTTATTTTTGATTTGTTATAGGATAATGATGGTAGTGCCGCAAGTGCATGACCTATTGAAGTAATAAAAATATTGATCCCACAGAGACCAATGACCAAGTACTAACTTATTTAGGAATATTAGCTAGATGATTCGAAAAAGGGTTTAATTTTGATTTAAAGAAAGTGAAAACACAAATAGAATGTAATCAATTGATGAAAATTCAAGACTTCGGGTTCACCACACTATGTTTTATGACTTTCCTAACAAAATATATCTTATGAAGGGATTTACTATGCTGAAGGAGATTAATCTGAATGTACAGATTGCCACCTTTCAGTAGTACAAGCTGGTGTTTATCTGAGTTAATTCTCTGCTTTCGTAGTTACTAACTAAAAATAAACCCATTGAGTTCTTGATAAATCTATAAAATCTCTCAAGTCAATTTGAACTACTTTCTGTTTGAATCAACTTGTGCAAATATTGCAGATCCAAAGTCGCAATTCATCTTTCAGTACTTCTTGCGATGTCTTAGACATGCAATTTATGGCTAGTAATCAACATGTAAATAAACTCAATAATAATTGAATCCAACACAAATAAATTTATTCAAAAGATGAAAATCAATAATTAAGTCATGAAAACATAGAGGGTTATACCCTTTGTCCTGAAGAAGAAGTTTATGCTGACATGGTGATCATGTCAACGTTGTACAAATCCATGTTTAATTACAAATTTGGCAAATAAAAATAGAAATCAACAAGGAGTATGAAGTGTAAAGCTCCCTCGTGAAGGTTGATGCCAATCAGCCAAAAAAAAGGAGTTTTCCGGTGAAGAAATGTCTTCCGCCATCAGACGCCCTAGATTTCACCACTTTGTCAATTTCGCCTTAAACATCTGCCCAAAAAGTTTCAATAATTGTTCCTAAGCTGCCTTATATAGTTCTTCATCATCCAATTAGGTGTCCCCAAAAGTTGGATTTAGAACGAGCTAATTTGAGCAAGAAACCAAGTAAATTTTGATATAGGCGGAAAGAATTACAGCCATGAAAATATTCACAAGCATTGTTGTATTCCACAAGTGCACGAATACTCGAAGTTATAAAGAAAGATATCGAACCACAGAGACCTCATTGTCAAGTACCAAATAATTGAGTTCTTGCTATCTAGGCAACCGAATAGTAGCAGAGCAATGATCGAAAACACACGAAAAAGATAATCAGAGAGAAACTGGGACTAGGGTTTCATCCACCTTGATTTCAATGACTAGATATAAGAGGTCGTCAGTCAAATCTTATTATGATAATGACATAATTCACTTCATAATAGAATTATCTCACTTTCGTGCAGATAATTATACAAAGAACCGATCCTCACTTTCGTGCAGGATCTATTCAATGCTAAAGATAAGTGAATCATCGGCAAAGAACTCAAGGATCACTTTCGTGCATCCTAATTCTAAGTCAATCATCTCATAAGAAAACTATAAATCATCAACCGTAATACTCAAGGATCTCTTTCGTGCATTCGAATTCTAACTACATATTTTAGTACAAAGTTTTCATATGTTCTGCTTAGGGTTCTCCAACAGACCAATTACTCAATTTCTCGTAGTAATCATCATGTTTATCATAATAACTCAATCCTAGATCAATATTATCAAACATGGCAATTATACTACTAAAATATGAGAAATAAGAACAGACCTAATTTCTTACGGTAAGTTCCTAGCATTCAATTTTAGGGTTCCAAGTTCTCAAGCAAATCACTTTTCAGTCCATATTGCGAAAACTTTAAAACATGCATGATAATATAAATCTATGGAGAATTAAAGACAAATCATCACAAAAGCAGAATTATCATAACAAAGATTATCATGACGAAAATAATAATCATCTAGTCATTAAAATTCAAGGGGTATTACACCCCCATGCCCCAAAAGGTTTAAGCTAGCATCTTGAAAAGAATACAATAATCCATGGTTCAGAGGGATAAAAAATCGAACAAAAGGAAGAAATTACTAAACACAGCACGACTGTAATAAAAATTACAGCCGTAATTTTTGCATGAATAGTTGTCAGCAGCGTGCTTACGTTCATTTCTCTTCCGATCGGCTTCCTTTCACTCTGAAACTTCTGGAGTATCTTCTCCTCCTCTAGGCGCAGCTTTCCTTCAAATTTCACGACCAGAGATGTGTTGTATGTTTCCCGGCGGCAAAACCTAGGGCGACGGTGAGAATCTCGATTTCTCTCTATGTGGTGGATGAAAATTTGGGCTTTTTGGTTGTGGTCTTCTCCTCTCGAAAAGCTCCTCTTTTGCTTCTTACGGATCTTCAATTTATGGCCTGGATCATCCGCAATCGATCATGCAAAAATCGGGCTACAAACCGTCTGGGAGAATCGCGTGCCAGGAATAGAATTACAGCCGTAATAATTATTACGGTAGTGCCGTAATTTCAGCAAAGTTCTCGGTACAGAAATCATCCGGAATTATGGTACCGTGAAATCCATTATGGCAGTGCCATATTTTTGTCAAATCTTTTGTGTGAAAAATTGACTTGAAATACGGCCCGTGAAATCCATTACGGTAGTGTCGTAATTCTTCCGAAACTTTCTGTTCAAAATCGTCCCAAAATACGGTAGCACTCGGAAATTACGACCGTACCGTGGTTTCTTCTGTAAGTGTAGTGAAACCATGGTACTGTAATTTAGATTATGGTAGTGCCGTAATTTGCTGTGAAGCTCCAATTTGCATGAAATTTGACATGTAATCTTCTCTTGATGGTGGTAATTCATTCATGCTTCTGGAATTGCTTGAAAACGCCTGAAAATCGTGCATTTTTACTTGAAAATCATCAAAAACCAAAAAGAGTGTAGATTCCGCAGTATTGAATAAAAAAGACATAAAAATAGACAAAGTAGTATGAATATGACACAAAAAGATCTATGAAATGACATAAAATTTACTATAAATTTTTGATGTCATCAAACACATAAGGCTCAAACTTTGCTTGTCCTCAAGCAAAAATTAAAATTTGCTCAAAGGAAGAGATTTTCTCATGAAGAATAAATTTCTAAAATACAATCACTAATGAAAAATTTCACCAATTGCTTCATAAGATTTTAAATAGGCATATCATCTTTTGAATTCAATCCTCAAGATCCATAACTTAATCAAATAAAACTTTGCAACTTGTATAAAAATTAGAATCTCAGTCTCATGAATTCACCTAAGTTTCAGTTCAAATCTATCATACCTTTGTTTACAGGAATAGGATATCCAAAGTCTTTTTCCACTCAAAATCTTTCTTTTTCTTTTTATTCCTTTTTTAAGATAGCATGTACCCACATAGATACAGACTTTTTATTGGGACTTCAACTCTTGTCTTAGGTACCACTGTCAATTTTACACAGTGCCAAGTAGAGGAGTCATTTTTTTTTCTTTTTCTCTCTCTTTATTACAGACTTCAACCCATATCTTTGGTACCACTGTTGATTTTACACAGTGCCGAGTAGAGGAGTCATCACTCTTTTTGGATCTTGGATTCTTTTTTCCCAACAAATATTAAAATAGACTAAACATCAACTAGTTTAATCATTTGACATTAATTCAAGAATTACACTCATATGCTAATTTTATTTAACAAGTAGTTTCACTTTTAAATCAGATTCTTCAAATAATATATCCACCAAAAATCTTATTCATCAATCAATGAAAAATTTCAAAAGTAGGTATATATTAGAGAAATAAATTCGACATGATAGATCTAGTCCTAATCAGAGGCATGAATTCATTCATCATTAATGGAATCATACAATCAACAATAATATTTTCAAAATATAGACTAGGCCACAAATCTATATATCAACAAAAATATACTCAATTATGATCAAAAAATATCACAATGTTATCATGCCATCAAGCATGCAAGTATGCACCTTCACAAGGTGCTTAAAATATCAAAAATATCATCATACAACCCAATCAAAATAATCATCAATATCAAAATATGTTACAACCATATCGAATAGTCAAATCAACATCACAATATCATACAACCATATTGAATGATCTCAAAGTCAAGTAAAGCAGAGCAATGTAGCAATGGCGGACACAACGAGTTTGGAAGAATCATCCTTCCCTATAAAATATGAAACATCAATAAGATAATGAAGAATAAATGCAAAGAAGTAAGGGAAAAAGATACTCACAAAACTCTACTCATCATCATCAGATCGGATCTCCTCGGTGTCCTCCTCTGCTGCATCCATAGGATCAATGGGCTGCTCTCTCTAGTAACCACCATGGTCGCCTCCTCGTCTGCTATCCTCATACCCGAAGTGGTCATAAAGAAAATTTCCCATATCTTCCATGTGAGTGCTCAGCTCCTCAACATCCTGGAGGATATGGTGCATGGTGTCCTGCATTCGCCCCATGGAATCCATCATCTTCTCCATACGATGTCTCTGACGATATATCTCAGTAGAGAGTGCCTGGAATCCTGGGTCGAAGGCACTAGACCATCCTCCAGTAGGTTTGTGGGAAGAATCAGCAGCTAGGTGAGTAGAATCTGTAGGCCGGTGAGATGGCAACTCCATACAAAAAGGATCATCTCTTCCACCCCAAGTGGGTGGTGGTAGAACTGCACTCAATGGTGGTGTAAAAGCGGCCTCGGCGGTGCTCGGTGAAAGTTTCCAATTTGCTCTTTCCTTCACAATGGTCTTCTCTACGTGGGGTAATGGTAAAGTAGGGGCATTTGGTCCTAGGACCAAACAAAAGACAACTGATAGGATTCCGCAAGTGCACGGAATTATTGAAGTAATAAAAATATCGATCCACAGAGACCTTATTGTTAATTACCAAATAATTATTTTCTCGCTAGCTAAGCAAGCCAAATATGATGAAAGTAAACTATTCAGAGAATATGCTAAGGAGATAATCAGAGAGATAAACATGGGACTAGGGTTTCATCCACCTTAATTTCAATGATAAGATATAGATAAAGGTTCGTCAATCAAATCTTG
>JANTFE010006402.1:102275-122828 GCA_027562315.1 Costus pulverulentus
TAGTATAAATATGATAAAGTCAAAGATGCACTATAAGGAATAGTCATTAATAAGAGAGTGCAAGTGATACTCACAAAACCATATAGATTATGCTCAATCATTGTCAGGGCAATGCAGCTGGGTCCAAAGATGTACCTTTTGAAAATTTTCTGCAAAATTTAAGGTACATAAGGCTCACATAAGGCTCAGATCAAAAACAGTCTAAAAAAATTAATTTTAAAAATAATTTTCTCAAAGAAAGAATTAGAGATATCATCGAGGGTCTAGAAGAGTGCTGGTGGAACAGCTGCTAGCTGAAAAGCTGCTAGCAATGATGGTGATGGTGCCGACATAAGGGTGAGTAATCTCTAATGGCCTACTAGAGAATACAGTCCTGGAGGTGAGATCGTCGGGCTATGGAAGATAATACTGCACATAAAAAATCAGAGTTAGTAATGAAAAGTCCACTGCATAAATAAATAATATCATGGAATAAGAGGCAGCAAAAGAAATAAGAATCTGCAGGTGGTATAATCCATTGTCGACGGCTAGAAACAGTGATGTCAGAGGCAGATGCAGTGGTAGCTAGTGTTGGATGCAAATCTGGAGAAGAAGCTATAACAGGTAGAAAGCAGTTTTTGAATTTTTTTATGAAAAGTAGCCATACCCAAGAATAAGATTTAATGATCCAAACAGAAAACAGACAAAACCATGAAGTAAAATAAAACATGATCTTTCCAGGTATGTGAAAAATAAAGGATCAAAATCTTTCAGGAATTTAGGGTATCAGCAGAAAGAAGGCTACTCAGATTACAAAATGAAAAACTACACAGAATTTAATCAGAATCAAAAAGTTGCTATGTGTTTCAGAAAGATCCATGGATTCTAAAATTCAGCAAAAATATCCAAATAATAGACAAAGATCAGTACTTCCATGTCGTGCCAAAAATTAAAAATTTTCGTAACTCAGTTTCTTAAAATCAATGCGAGAAGACACCTACTTAATAACTGGAAGCAGTTTACAAATACGGTACCGTAATATGCGTTACGGCAGTGCCGTAATTTGCAAAGAACTCTCGGGTAAGAAATAATCAGGAAATACGGTACCGTGAAATTCCTTACGGTACTGCTGTATTTTTCAAAAAAATTTCGAAAAGAAAACACTCAAGATTACGGCACGTAAAGTAAAAAATGGTCAGAAAATACGGTACCGTAAAAGAAATACGGTACTACCGTAAAATACTAAAAACTCTCGAAAAAGAAATCAGAGCAGATTACGGGCGTAAACTAGATTACGGCAATGCCGTATTTTGCGCAAAATTTGATTTTCCTGCAAAAATAAAAGCAAAATTAATTCTAAAAATAAATTAAAATAAAAGAAACTAAACTAAGATAAAAGTGCTTGGGTTGCCTCCCAAGAAGCGCTAATTTTAGGTCCATAGCTTGACCAAAAATCAATATCATAGTGAAGCAGGGGAATCGGTTCCAAAATATAAAGCATATAATTTTCTGCATTTTTTTTCCCAATAGTTTAGCCACTAATCCAAATATCCATAATTCAAGACAAATCATGATCAATGTGGCTTTCTCAAATTTGCAGAAATTAAAATTCTCAGATCCACTCAAAGTATTCTTTATGATCTTCCTATGCTTATCAAAAAGTAAAATCATAAGTCCTTTCTTCAAATTAATATTTTCAATGGCAATAGCAAAAGAACCTAGATTAAAAGATTCAAGTATTGGATCATCAAAATAATATCTATGTCTTTCATTAGATTCCTCGATAAAGCACAAATTTTCAAATAGATCAAAATTTTTAACAATAGATTTGGGCAAAACATCAAGGTGAGATTCATTCAAATCCTTTTCAAGTTCCTCATGTTTGTCATCAAATAATCTATTAATATCAAAATTATCAACAAAATCAAGATGAGACTCTACAAAATCGATTTTCTCATGCTTCCCCACAAATAATTCATTATCAGAAGAGTCAAAATCAGAATCATATGAAAAAGAATTAATAGAATCAGAGTTGACCACAAGAGATTTATCATTAATTTCAAAAATATCACCAAAATCAAAGTGGGGCTCATCAATGTCTATAATTTTTGAACCTTCATCATGCTCATCAGATTTAACCATAAACAAGATATTATCAAAATCAGAATTATCATCAAAAGAAGGTTGTTCAATTTCAATTTTGTCAATCTTTTCCTCAAATAAATTAGCAGATGAATCAGTTCTACAATCATCAAAATCAGAGTGAGATTCAATAATATTCACATAAGGCTCAATCTCGAAATAATCATGATCACAGGGGGAATTTTCTAATTCAAGTTTTTCATTATCAAATTCAAATTGTGGTTCAGAAACATGATCAGAGCAATCATCATATAAAGAAGTTCGGTTTTCCCATCTAGAATACAATCAATCTTGTTCTTGCCATGATAAATTTGGTTTTAAAAATGGGCAATCAGAGGAACAATGATCAGGATATCCACAAATAACACAGTAATCAGAAGAACAAGATTGCATATAAGAGTTAAATTGATCTACAAGAGATTTACCTTTTGGCATGTATACCTCACCTCTTTCAGTTGCCCAGGAGTTGTAATTAAAAGACATGTTTTCAAATCTATCAAGAACAGAAAGATAATCCAACACCAATCAATTAGAACAATTTTTTTTAGAATATATAAAAAATAGAAAATCTAAAACACAAGCAAATTTACAAATTTTTAGATATCACAGCTCTGTCACAATTGTGTAAATCCAAAACCTGCAAAAAAAGAAAACAAAGTTAAAACTAAAAATAAATAAAACTTAATCTAGCAATACTAACAACTATTTTGATATTAACAAAACTAAGGTCCCCGGCAACGGCGCCAAAAACTTGATAGGATTCCGCAAGTGCACGGAATTATCGAAGTAATAAAAATATCGATCCACAGAGACCTTATTGTTAATTACCAAATAATTGTTTTCTCGCTAGCTTAGCAAGCCAAATATGATGAAAGTAAACTATGCAGAGAATATGCTAAGGAGACAATCAGAGAGATAAACATGGGACTAGGGTTTCATCCACCTTAATTTCAATAATAAGATATAAATAAAGGTTCGTCAATCAAATCTTACTATGATAAAGACCTAATTTACTTCATAAAGGGATTATCTCACTTTCGTGCAGACAAACATGTAGGGACCAATCCTCACTTTCGCGCAAGATCTGTCCCAATGCTAAAGATAAGTAAATCATCAATTAAAGAACTCAATATCACTTTCGTGCATCCAAATTCTAGGTTGATAATCTCTAGTGGAATCACAAGGATCACTTTCGTGCATCCGAGCCTCAACACTAGTTTTACTCATGGATCTCCAACGTTCCGATCCTCACTTTCGTGCAAGATCTCCACGTTTGATAAATAGACTCGATCCATAGATTCATATTACTATCATGGCAATTAATCTACTAGAACAGATCAAATTAGATCTAACCTAAGGAAGGGATCCTAACATGCAATTCTAGGGTTCTAAGTTCTCAAGCAATTACCTTTAAGTCAATAGCGAAAACTCTAAAAACATGATTAATAACATAGATCTATAGAGAGTCTAAGAACAATCCATCACAAAAGTAAAATTATCATAGCAAAAATTATCATGACAAAAATAGAAGTGTTATCTAATCATTAAGAATCAAGGGGATTACTCCCCATGTCCCAAAATAGTATTAAGCCTGCATGAAAGAGGAGATACAATAAATCATAGTTTTAGAGTGATCAGAAAACAAAAATAAAGGAGAAACAACATTACAACACGGTTGTAAAATCCTTTACAGCCGAAATTTGCTTCAATGAACAGCGCTGTCACCGCTGTTTAGTTGATTCCTCCTCCGATCGGACTCCAAACACTCTGAAACTTCTATGGTGTCTTCCTCCCCTCCAGGCGAAGCTTCTACATGAAAATTACAACCTGAGGTGCCCTCTATGCCTCTCAGTGTGAGGCCAAACCCTAGCCACCTCTCTATTGATTTCTCTCTCTATACTGGATAAAAGTTCTTCCTTTTACTTCGTGCATCTTCTCCTCTTAAAGACGAGTCCAGAACATCTTTCAGATCTCAATTTGGAGCTCTGAATCAAACGATATGGTCCGCGCAAGAATTGGCCCGAAAAACTCGCGTGTCCAGATTACAATTACAGTACCGTATTTAAAAAACGGCAGTGCCGTATTTTCAACTGAACTTTCTGGTTAGAAATTGCTCTAAATTACGGCCCGTGTTATTTCTTAAGGAAGTGCTATATTTTGGGCAGAAAATTACACCTGTAATATCCATTACACCCGGGGTGTATTTTTCAAACTTGCTCCGATTTGCATGAAAATTGGCGGGCGGCTTCGTTTCGACGTCCGGAATCCATTGGTACACTCAGATCTTCTAAAATCCATCAAAATATGGCACTTTTAACCTAAAATTCATGAAAAAAAGAAATTGTGTACATTCCATAATATTTTACAAATAATGCTTAAAAACAAACAAAAGTTCATAAATATGACACAAAAAAGATATATAAAATGGCATGAAATTTACTATAAATCTTGGTGTCATCAACATCCCCCTCTCTAACTATCATCTTCATAGCCATGCAAGACTTAAGATCAAACCTTGCATTCCCCCTTGCCACTTCTACCCCATAGGGTTCAACATTTAGATGTAGGGCTATAGGGGTAATCAGCCCCCCTATTACGATGGCGCCCTTCTTTGCTCTAGCCACTTTATCCATGTGCTTCATCAAAAAGAAGGCAACATCCACTACTACTCCATTAAGCATCCTCCATAGAAAGTAAAGCTCAGTTTGACGGACTATGCCATCACTATCTCTTCTGCCAAAAACTGTGTGGGCAAGAACTCTATAAACATACTTTATACATGGATTCATAATTCTTGAAGCTCTAGCAGAAATAGTAGAAAAATGGGTCTCGTGGGTAATCTGATTCCAAAACACATTCTCTATAAACCCAATTGGTATTTGGGTATACCCTCCAGAACCCAAATGAAAGATAGATCTGATTTCTCTCAAAGTTAACTTCCTCTCAACATTAGCTAGTCTGAATGTAACTTCTCCTTCAGCAAGTCCATTGGAAAACTCTCGTAGGTCCACATTCAAGCTACTCAAAAATTCCAAAACAAGTGGCAAATAGGTATATGGTGTCATCTGAAAAAATCTTTGAGCTCTGATTTGCTCAAACATTCAAAACACATCCTCATACAATTCAAGTGTTTCCAAGGTTCTTTTATCAGCATACTTTGTATTTACCACCCTTCTCTCCACCAACTTGTTGTATCTTTCTTCTTGAATTTCATCCCTAAAGATGATGCCATAAGGATTTGGTGTTGTGGAGGATGTAGTTGGTCCTTTTCCCCTTCTCTTTGAAACTACTTGTTTAGTCTTAGGGGCCATTCTTCAATTTTCCACACAAGCTGCAAGCTAAGAGTGCAATACAATATAGAAAATAGCAATTCAATGTAATCTATCACTTTCAATTTCAGAAATTTCTCTCTAATAGAATGTCTTACGAGTAATGTCAATTAAAACCCAAAAATTAGAATAGTGGAGAACTGGGAGGAAAAACAGGGTGGAAATGAGGCGTTTAAGCTCAATCTTGCTCAATACACTCTACATATCAGTTCAAAATCTCTAGAAACGAACTAGGAAGGGTCACCTACCCTTTAGGAAGCATTTGCAAACAAAAATCTCTCAAATCGACCAAGAAACAAGGAAAAACAAAGAAAGGGGTGAAAATTCATGAAACTCGCAAAATCAGAGAAATCGGGCGAGAGATTACCAGATCGGCGGCGAAAATCAGGCGGGAAGAGTCACCGGCGAGCTCTGATGGTCGGAGAAGGTCGGAGGTCGAGGGTCGGTGCAAGAACGAGCGAAAACGAGTGAGAAACCCTAAAACATGGCCCAGAAAACCCTAAAAAATGGAACAAGAATCGCGTCTAAAAACAAAATTACGGTCGTAAAAGCCATTACGACAGTGCCGTATTTTGACGGATTCAAAAAACATGGGCCGTAAAACAAATATAGTTGTGCCGTAAACATATGAAATCTTTCCGGTCAAATTTCGACTGAAAATACGGTACCGTATAAAAATTTACGATACTACCGTAAAAATGTGAAAACTCTTGGGTTGAAAACAGATGAAAATTATGGTACCGCTATATTGAATACGGTAGTGCCGTAAAATTTTTATTTATTTATTTAGGTAAGTAAATAAATAAAAAATAAAAAAAATCAGCTCCAAAATACGGCACCGTGAGAATTATTATGGCAGTGCCGTAAAATGCTAAAAACTCTCGGGAGAATTTTGGTCACAAAATACGGCATGTGAAAATTCTTACGGTAGTGCCGTAATTGCTTCTCAACTTTCTAGTCGGAAACAGATTGGAATTACGGTATGATAATGTGCATTACGGTAGTGCCGTAATTTGCATCAAAACTTGCTTTACCTACAAAAAGAAAAGAAAAATTAGTTCTAAAAACAAAAAGTAACAATAAAAAGAATAAACTAAAGTTAGAATGCTTGGGTTGCCTCCCAAGAAGGGCTAATTTAAAGGTCTTTAGCTTGACCCTTCTGCACTTGGAATTGATTTTGATTTCTTCAATTTCCACTCTGATTTTTCTTTGAGTTGAGCATCACTTTGAATCACATAAGGCTCATTCATGAAACAATGTCCAAATTTACTCAAGAATTTCTTTCCTTTATCAAATAATCTTGAGTTTCCTTTTCTTCTTCTTATTTTCAGAATTTGAATCTCTTTTCTCCTGAATTCCTCTATCCATATCCTCAGAAAAAATGTCAATTTCAATATTAGAGGATTCATCAAATAAATTATGAACATTAATGACAACATCATCTACTATATCGACACTACAACACAATCCAGAATATGAAAGTTTGTTCAAAGAATCAGTAAGATCAAACTCAATTAAATTTTCACAGATATAAAAGGTGATTTTTCTTTTCTTAACATCTATATGTGCTCCTGCTGTAGCCAAAAAGGGTTTACCAAGGATGATAGGATTTTTATGATTTTCTTCCATGTCAAGGACTACAAAATTTGCAGGTATAAAAAATTCGCTTACCTTGATTGGAACATTCTCTACAATGGCAATAGGATACTTTACCGAGCTATCAGCGAGCTATAAAGATATGGATGTTGGTTTAAGCTCTCTAATGTCTAGTTTCCTACAAATAGATAAAGGCATTAAGCTTACACTGGCTCTTAGATCACATAAGGCTCGATTAAAAGACATGCTTCCAATAGAACAAGGTACAGAGAAACTACCTGGATCATTCAGTTTTGGTGGCAATTTATTCTGGATAATAGCACTACAATCTTCTATTAAAGCCACAGTACCATAGTCCTCCATTTTTCTTTTGTTAGACAAGATCTCTTTCAAGAATTTTGCACATGATGACATTTGAGATAATGCTTCAGTAAAAGGAATATTAATGTAAAGCTTTTTCAACACTTCAAGAAATTTGCCAAATTGTTTGTCTAATTTTGTTTGCACTAACCTTTGAGGAAAGGGTATAGGTGGTCAATAAGGTGTAGGTAAATTAGGTTTAGAAGCATCATTTTGACATGGCTCATCACCTTTTGGTTCATCACCCTTTTTAGGTGGCAAACTAGGTTGGGCTTGCTCATGTACAGAAGATTTTTCTAACTCTAATTCATCATCATGATCATCATTAGGCTCTTTTTCATTGTTCACAACTTTCCCTTTGGGTTCCTCTAATTGTCTCTCACTTCTAGTGATGATAGCATTACAGTGCTCCCTAGGGTTCAACTCAAGTTTTGCAGGTAATTTTCCAGGGGGTCTGTAAGAACTACTAGCTTGTTGTGCTATTTGATTTTCCAAGATTTTGTTGTGGGCTGCTAAAGATCCTACTTGAGAAGCTAATTGACTAACCATTCCCTTAAGATCTTCAATTTCTTTGTTTTGAATTTGCATGAACTGATTTTTATTAGTTATAAATTTTTCTTGCATGGACTCAATGTTTGAATTCTGATTTGAGTTTTGACTTTGATTTGGTTTTTGTTAGTATCCTCTATTTTCAGTTTGTCCCATACATTGTTATTATTTTTCCAAGATAAGTTGGGGTGACTTCTCCATCCAAGGTTGTAAGTACTAGAATAAGGATAATTGTTTCTACTTTGATTAAAATTCCCTAATGCATTAACATGTTCACTATCCTGACTAGCAATTACTTTACAATCTTCAGAGATATGACCATTGTTACCACATATATCACAAACAACAGATGAAGAAACAACAGCAGTTTGCATTTTAAAAGAATCAAATCTGTTGCACAAAGAGTCTACCTTTTCTGCTAAGGTGTGCCAACCATCACTTTCATTCTTACCTTGGGAAGGTTTATAAAGCACTCCTCTCTCTGAAGTCCACTGGTTATGATTTAAAGCCATCTCCCCTAGCAACTTGAAAGCATCATCAATGGTTTTGCTCATTAGAGCTCCTCCTGCAGCAGCATCAACTGTTAGTCTGGTATTATAAAGCAAATCATTGTAAAAAGTATGAATTAAAACACAATTTTCAATGTCATGGTGAGGACACTTCCGTTGTAAATCATTGAATCGCTCCCATGCCTTGCTAAAAGAATCACCATCCCTTTGTGCAAAGCTTGAAATCTGGTTTCTCATTTGGATGGTCTTGCTTGGTGGAAAGTATTTCATTAAGAAGGCATCGGACAATTGCTCCCATATGGTGAAGGTACTGGTAGGTTGTGCTTGAAGCCAAGATTGCGCTCGGTCCATAAGAGAAAAAGAAAACAATCTCAGTTTTAATGCATCATTAAAAACACCATTTATTTTAATTGTATCACAAAGTTCAAGAAACAAAGAAAGGTATTGGTTAGGATTTTTAAGAGGAGATCCTCCAAACTGGTTCTGTTGAATCATAGATAAGAAAGCAGGCTTGATTTCAAAGTTGTTAGCCTCTATGACCGGTCTAGCAATACTAGAGTGAATCTCTCGTGGATTAGGGGGTGCATAGTCCCTAAGTGATCTTTGTTCTGCCATGGTCACTTCTTCCTCTTGTTGACTTTCTTCAAATCTAAGCTTCCTGCATAGTCTAAGAGTTTTATTTATCTTAGGATCAAAAGGTACAAGAGTTCTTGATCTAAGATTCCTGCGCATGCAAAGTAGATAGATCAAATGATTTCAAGAGAACGGAAAAGAACGAAAAAAAAATAGAAAATAAACAGAAAACAAAACCTAGTCTAGCAATACTTTCAATATCTTCAATATTGATAAAAAACCAAGGTCCCCGGCAACGGCGCCAAAAACTTGTTGTATTCCGCAAGTGCACAGAAACTCGAAGTAATAAAGAAAGATATTGAACCACAGAGACCTCGTTGTCAAGTACCAAATAATTGAGTTCTTGCTATCTAGGCAACCGAATAATAGTAGAGCAATGATCTAAAACACACGAAAAAGATAATCAGAGAGAAACTGAGACTAGGGTTTCATCCACCTTGATTTCAATGACTAGATATAAGAGGTTGTCAGTCAAATCTTATTATGATAAAGATATAATTCACTTCATAGTAGAATTATCTCACTTTCGTGCAGATAATTATACAAAGAACCGATCCTCACTTTCGCGTAGGATCTATTCAATGCTGAAGATAAGTGAATCATTGGCAAAGAACTCAAGGATCACTCTCGTGCATCCGAATTCTAAGTCAGTCATCTCATAAGAAAACTATAAATCATCAACGAAGAACTCAAGGATCTCTTTCGTGCATCTGAATTCTAACTACATATTTTAGTACAATAGTTTTCATATATTCTGCTTAGGGTTCTCCAACAAACCAATTACTCAATTTCTCGCAGTAATCATCATGTTTATCACAATAACTCAATCCTAGATCAATATTATCAAACATGACAATTATACTATTAAAATTTGAGAAATAAGAACAGACCTAATTTCTTACGGTAAGTTCCTAGCATTCAATTTTAGGGTTCCAAATTCTCAAGAAAATCACTTTTCAGTCCATATTGCGAAAACTCTAAAACATGCATGATAATATAAATCTATGGAGAATTAAAGACAAATCATCACAAAAGCATAATTATCATAACAATGATTATCATGACGAAAATAATAATCATCTAGTCATTAAAATTCAAGGGGGATTGCACCCCCATGTCCCAAAAGGTTTAAGCTAGCATCTTGAAAAGAATACAATAATCCATGGTTCAGAGGGATCAAAAATCAATAAAAATTACAGCCGTAATTTCTGCGTGAAATCACTAGCATCTTGAAAAGAATACAATAATCCATTGATTTCTCCTCCGATCAGCTTCCTTTCACTCTAAAACTTCTAGAGTATCTTCTCCTCCTCTAGGCGCAGCTTCCCTTCAAATTTCACACCGGAGATGTGCTATATGTTTCCCGGCGGCAAAACCTAGGGCGACGGTGAGAATCTCGATTTCTCTCTATGTGGCGGATGAAAATTAGGGCTTTTTGGTTGTGTATCTTTTCCTCTCGAAAAGCTCCTCTTTTGCTTCTTATGGATCTTCAATTTATGGCCTGGATCGTCCGCAATCGATCGTGCAAAAATTGGGCTTCAAATCGTCCGGAAGAATCGCATGCCAGGAATAGAATTATGGCCGTAATAATTATTATGGTAGTGCTATAATTTCAGCAAAGTTCTCGGTACAAAAATCATCCGGAATTATGGTACCGTGAAATCCATTACGGCAGTGCCGTATTTTTGTCAAATCTTTCGGGTGAAAATTTGACTTGAAATACGGCCCGTGAAATCCATTACGGTAGTGCCGTAATTCTTCCGAAACTTTATGTTCAAAATCGTCCCAAAATACGGCAGCACTCGAAAATTGCGGCCGTACCATGGTTTCTTCTGTAAGTGCAGTGAAACCACGGTACCGTAATTTAGATTACAGTAGTGCCGTAATTTGCTGTGAAGCTCTAATTTGCATGAAATTTGACATGTAATCTTCTCTTGATGGTGGGAATTCATTCATGCATCTGGAATTGCTTGAAAATGCCTGAAAATCGTGCCTTTTTACCTAAAAATCATCAAAAACCAAAAAGAGTATGGATTCCAGAGTATTTGATAAAAAAGGCATAAAAATAGGCAAAGTAGTATGAATATGACACAAAAAGATCTATGAAATGACATAAAATTTACTATAAATTTTGGAGTCATTAGGCATGCCGTAATTCTTTCTATAAATATTGTCAAGAGAACCTTAAAGAATTACAGCCATTTTAAAAATCACGGGCAGGCTGTAATTCTTTCTGTGGATAATCTTCGATGAAATTATGGCCGTGAAAATAATCACGTGCAGGTCGTAATTCTTTTATGTGGATTATGGAATTTTATACCAAGTAAATTACGGCAGTGATAACTATCACTGGCAAGCCATCATTCTTTCTGTGTCTTCTAGAAATTACGACCCATGATGAAAATCACAGGCAGGCCATAATTTCAAAACAAGCTCCGATTTGCATGAAATTTGATAGGCAGCTTCGTCTTAACTTGTAGAATTCATCTACGCACTTAGATTCTACAAAATCTATCAAAATATAGTCATTTTTCTCTGAAATGCAACTAAAACAAAAAGGGGCAAAGATTCCAAATAAACAAAAGAATTTAAATCAAAATAAGTAAAAACTTGATAGATACAAAAGAGATCCTGTATAAAAAGTATAGTAAAAATAATATATAAATTCAAGATATCAAATCTCCCTAGACTTAAAATTTTTCTTGTTCTCAAGCAAATAAATAAACCAAAGAACTATGCTGTAAAGTATAACTTACTTATGAAAAATAAACTTCTAAAATATAATCACTCATTTAAAGATTTCCAACTCATGTCACACAAGATTCCAGAAAAGTAGACCGTTCTTAGAATTTAATGCTTAAGATTCACAGTCCAAAACAAATAAAATTTGCAACATGCATAATAATCTGAATCTCGATCTCATGAATTCACCTTGTATTCAGTTCAATAATACAATATTTTTGTTTATAGGAATAAGACTTCCAAAATCTTTTTCTATATTTATTTTTTTATTTTGATATTCTCTAAATCATTTACCACTTTTTTTTATGGTGACGAATTTAGAGTACACCAACCACATAGCCGATGTAATAAAACTCATATCATTAAGCTAGCGGAGTCGTGACTCATAACTAAAGATAGCGGAGTTAATGTCAAATAACTTTTCTTTGGCATGTACCCATATAGATAAATACTTTTATTTCTACTTTTTCCTTTTTTTTAGACTTCAACCCATGTCTTCGGTACCATTGCCAATTTTTCGCAGTGCCAAGCAGAGGAGTCTTTTTTTTTATTTCTAGATTTTAAATTCTTTCTTCCCAACAAATAACACAATAGATCGATCATATACAAAGCTAATCATTCAATCATCAATTCAAAAAAAATATACTCATATACTAACCTCATTTTGAAAAGGAAGTTTCACTCTCAAATCGCATTCCTTAAACAATATACTTACCAAAATCTTATGAACAATTGATGAAAAATCAAAATGAGAAGATATATATTGAAGAAATAAATTCAACACCAGAAGCATAAATCTATTCACAAGCATTGGTATATGAACAATACACATCATTCAAGAATATAGAAAACCATGTATCATTAGAAAAAAAAATAAAATGCATCCACAAAACACATAATATCCACAATCCAAGGTGAGCATAGTGTCCTCATATGACGCTAATCAGAATACATCCAAACTAACATTTTTTTAAGTCACGGGTGCTAAAATATTACATCCCTACCATAAAAACTTATGTTTCGTAAAGATAAACAATACATCCAAAATTATGGGTGTGATAGAAATCACACCCCACCCGTGAAAGTTTCTCTTTCATAAGGATGAATAGTGCAAACAAAATTATGGCCGTAATGATAATTATAGCCTGGCCGTAATTTTTGTGAAAGCTTCTATGATGACTGTATTGACATAAAAAGTACATAAAAATATGAGAATAAGTACAAAAATAAAGAGTAAATGATAAAAATTAAAGTGAGAGTGCTTGGGTTACCTCCTAAGAAGCACTAAGTTTAAAGTTGCTAGCTCGACTAAAGATCATCATCATCATGCTGGAGGTGGAGGATCTGAAAGCTTTTGGTTGACGCCTTCCTTGATGGACTCGGATACATAATAATGCTTTAAGCGTTGACCATTAATCTTGAAATTCCTTGTTCCTTCACTCCAAATTTCAATATCTCTGTATGGATAAACTTTAACAACCTTGAAAAGCCCCGACCACCTTATTCTATGTTTTTCAGGAAAGAGTCTTAATCTAAAGTTAAAAAGTAGAACAAGGTCCCCTTCTTGATAATCCTTCCTGATGATTCGATGGTTGTGCCTGCTCTGGTATTCAATTGATGGCTTGTTCACCTCTTCTAGAAATATCCTATGCATACAAACAACAGGATTAATACCTTTAATATTATTGAGGGTGTAACCTATTACCTTCTTATGTTGCCGAAGTTCCTCTAAAACCTGGCAGTTTGAGATTCATCAAGATTAGCATTAATAATAATCGGAAGAGTAGAGTTCTCTCCTAGAAATTCATACCTGAGGTTGCTTGGAAGAGATTTAAATTCATTTTTTTCCTCTTTGTTGGGCTTACCTTTTGTAGTACTCAAGTGTTCTTCCTTCAACTTTTTGCTCTCAAGTGGTGATGTAGAATTTAACAACGCAGAATAAGAATTTACCTCTTCTTCTTCATCAATACAATCACCTTTAGTCAAGCACACTTCGAGCGGATCCTTCTCCATCCTAGAATCAATAGTCATTGGTAATGCATTATCCAAGACTTCAACACTGCGGCAGGATCACTTCTCAGTGAGTGCGATTGTTCCATGCTCTTCCAACTTCCTCTCATTGGACAATATCTCTTTCAAAAACTTGGCATATGAAGGCATCTATGACAATGCATCAGTGAAAGGAATATTAATGTAAAGCTTTTTTAGTACCTCCAGAAATTTTCTAAATTGCTTATCAAGTTTAGCCTTCGCCAATCTTTGAGGAAAGGGAATTGGCGGTTTGTAGGGAGGTGGTGGTACCCTTTCTTATGAAGATGATTCGCCTTTGTTTCCCTACTGCTTAGTGGGTTCATAATTCTACACCTCTTGTTCTGGCGTTGCATCATGTGCCCGTGGCTCTTCTAATTGTTTCCCACTGCGCGTTGTAATGGCATTGCATTGCTCATGTGGTTTGCCTTTGGTTTCCCCCATAGTCTTCCTGTCAGTCTACTTGAAGAGCTAGCTTGCTGAGCTATCTGAGTCTCCAACATCCTCTAATGAGTTTTCATAGAATCCACCTTGGATATTCGATTCTTGACAGACTCGCTAACCTGTCTAAATTCTTGCTTGAAATCCTCTTTTTGTTTGGTCTGAGTAGCAATAAAACTCTCAAGTAGTATCTCCATGTTCGACTTATGGGGAGCTTGAGGTTGATTATACTGTCTCTGTTGGAAGCCAGGGGGTGATCGATTATTTCCTTGAGATGCTTGGTTCTGATTGTTCCTGTAAGAGAGATTGGGATGGTTTCGCCACCCAGGGTTGTAAGTGCTCGAGTATGGGTCATTTTGAGGTCTGAAATTATAGTTCCCAATAGTAGTAACTTGATCCGAGTTGCACTTGCTCTGTGTGGATATTCCCAACTAATATTCTTGTTTATAATGTCCTGCATTACCACAAATCTCGCACAAAACAGAGTTAATAGTTGTTGGATTTAAATTCAAAGAATCAATTTTGTGAGTAAGAGAGTCAACTTTAGCAGCCAGCAAAGTAATAGCATCTAAATCATACCTACCTCGTGTCTTGGAAGATGGCCTTTTCTCACTTGTCCACTGATAATGGTTTAAAGCCATTTCCTCAAAATAAATTTATCACATCCTCCACACTCTTATTCATTATTGCGCCACCGGCGGCAGCATTAACTGTCATATGAGTATTGTAATTTAATGCATTATAGAATGCATGAATAATTACCCACTTGTTGAGGCTATGGTGTGGACACATTCTCTGAAGTTATTTAAATCAGTCCCACGCCTCATATAGCGATTCTCCATCTTTCTGAACAAAACTTGTTATTTGGATTCTAAGCTGTGCAGTCTTACTTGGGGGAAAATATTTTGCTAGGAAGGCGTTCGGCAATTGCTCCTAAGTTATTTTGGAATCTTGTGGATGAGAGTGAAGCCATGCATGAGCCCTGTCCCTGAGAGAGAAAGGAAAAAAGTCTGAGTTGCAAAGCATCATTAGAAACAACATTCATTTTCAATGTATCGCAATATTCATGAAATATTAAAAGATGCATATTAGAGTCCTCATACGATAAGCCTCCAAACTGCTTCTACTGAACCATGGAAAGTAGAGATGGCTTGATTACGAAATCATTTGCCTCAATGCTAGGGCGAGCAATGCTGGAGTGAATCCCTTGCACGTTCGGGGCAGCAAAATCCTTTAATGATCTTTGTCCTTCCATCTTAGACTTATGTAAAATTTCTTTTGCTAGTTGGTTTCTGTAGAAACATAATGTTCTTTCAATTTTAGGATCTTCCACAAATAGCTTCCTAGAACACTTGGGCATAAATGATCATCAGTTAGAACTAAGATGGAAGACAGGTAATGTATTCAAAAATAGAGTAAACAGAATTGAATAAATCAGAAAAGCAGAAAATAAAAGTCTAGTCTAGAAATCCTTCGATTGAGTCAATATTGGCGAAATTGGCCCCTAGCAACGGTGCCAAAAACTTAATGGTAGTACCCCAAGTGCACGGTCTATCGAAGTAATAAAAATATCTATCTCATAGAAACCAATGACCAAGTACCAACTTATCTTAGGATTAATAGCTAGATGATTCGAAAAAGGGTTTAATTTTGTTTTAAAGAAAGTGAAAACACAAATAGGTTGTAATCAATTGATGGAAATTTAGGACTTTGGGTTCACCACACTATGTTTTATGAATTTTATAACAAAATATATCTTAAGAAGGGATTTACTATGCTGAAGAGGATTTATCCGAATGTACAGATTGCCCCCTTTCTGTGGTACAACCCAATGTTTATCTGAGTTAATCCCCTACTTTCGTGGTTGCTAACTCAAAATAAACTCATCGAGTTCTTATCAAATCTATAAAATCCCTCATGTCAATTCAAACTACTTTCGTGATCAAATCAACCTGTCTAAATATTATAGATCCAACGTCGCAATTCATTTTTTAGTACTTCTTGCGATGTCTTAGACATGCAAATTATGGCCAGTAATCAACATGTAAATAAACTCAATAATAATTGAATCCAACACAAATAAATTACTTCAAAAGATGGAAATCAATAATTTAGTCATGAAGTGTAAAGCTCCCTCGTGAAGGTCGACGCCAATCGGTCGAAAAAATAGAGTTTTCTAGTGAAGAAACGCCTTCCGCCGTCAGACGCCCTAGATTTCGCCCCTTTATTGATTTTGCTTAAAAATCTGCCTAAAAAAGTTTCAATAATATTTCCTAAGCTCCTTTGTATAGTTCTCCATCATCCAATTAGGTTTTTCCCAAAAGTTGGCTTGAAAATGAGCCAATTTGAGCAAGAAACTGAGTCAATTTTGATATAGGCGGAAAGAATTATGGCTGTGAAAATAATCACGGGCAGCTATAATTCTTTTTGTGAATATTGTCAAGAGAACCTTTAAGAATTATGGCCGTGTTAAAAATCACAGGCAGGCTGTAATTCTTTTTATGGATAATCTTCGATGAAATCATGACCATGAAAATAATCAAGGGTAGGCCGTAATTCTTTCTGTGGATTCTGGAATTTTGTACCAAGGAAATTACGGCCGTGATAAATATCACAAGCAGGCCATAATTATTTCTGTGTCTTCTAGAAATTACGACCGTGATGGAAATCATAGGCAAGTTGTAATTTCCAAACAAGTTCTTATTTTTATGAAATTTGATGGATAGCTTTGTCTTAACTTGTATAATTCATCTATGCACTTAGATTCTTCAAAATCTATCAAAATATGATCGTTTCCCTTTAAATGCAACAAAAACGAAAAGGGATGAAGATTTCGAACAAACAAAAGAATTTAAGTCAAAATAAGTAAAAACATGATAGACATAAAAAAGATTCTATATAAAAGTATAGTAAAAATACTATATAAATTCAAGACATCAGGTAACGATGGATAATACTCTAATTAATTTAAAAAAAAAGATAAAAAGGAGCTCAATGAGGCAATTGAGGTGAGAATGTGAATGTTGGAAAAAAAAATTATAGGTGGATAGAAAATACATAGCAAAAAAATTGCATAAAATAATTTTTCCCAATACCAAGAGGATCCATGCGAGATGAGCTAAGGGACATTACCATAATTTTACCTTTGAAGCATGTTTGACATCGATGGCTATAAGCGCTTAAGTGTTCACCCTCTACTGATATCCACATAGCGACCCCTTGAAGATTACCCCACTTTGCGCTTAGTGCTAACCTTAGAAATAGAGACCCGGCCTTGGTGCTCATAGCTAAGGAGGAGTGTGACGAGCACAGAGAGAGGAGAAGGGCGTCGTCCACATAGAGAGAGGAGAGAAGAGTTGTGTTATGTATTGTGGCTAGACCTTTGCCTGCTTATTTATACAAAGCCAGATGCCTCCTCTATTAGCATAGTTGACTAATCCATGTGCCTAGATAAGGAACAGAGGGGAAGACTTTCCAATGAAGGCTAAATCACTTCCCCCAATCACCTTGTGTCAAGACAATCATGTCTTGCTTGGCCAGCCACATAGGCACCCACATTATAGAAGTGGCACCTCTTGTAGGTGCCTCCATTAGGAGCCAAGGCTAGGCGCCTAGGTTTGGGCTAGGGATGAAAGCTCTTGCTTCCTCTTTTACATAGTGTAGTCATCCACCCCTTGGTTTATTCTTCTCATGCCTCTCTTGCTGGACCCATGGCCTATGCACCTCTTGGTTCAGCCCTCATTGGGCTCTAAGTCCAATGAGCTCCATCTAGAGCTTATCCATGCTCGAAGCCTCCTATACAAGTCTTATAGGCACCCTAGGCCCTATAGCTTATCTCTTATTAGACCTGAAGCCCAATTAGCTTCTCCAGATCATGGGAATGGGATGCCTACCCCATTCTTGTTGCAGATCGAATCATATGATCCACCCATTCAATCTTGCTCTGATCTAGCATGTTCAATTATCCAAATACACTCGAATTAATCCTTTATTCGATCTAAGGCTCCCAGATATAAAGTGATCTCCAACTATTTGTGTATGTGACCCTATAGGTCCCATATGACGTTTGTAGTGATAAACTGAATAGATCATCACAAGTAGTGAGTGGCCTCTAGCAAAGCATCATTACTATCCAAAGCCATAGGAATATATTATTAGCCGATAACACCTAAGCGGCGACAAAGCTTTCATATATATAATTGACATGCACCGCAAGCGCATGGTGTTATCGAAGTAATATAAAAGATGTCAGTCCCATGCGCAACTAGGTCAAGTACCAACAATTCTGATATTTAAAAGCTAAGCAATCCAAATTTAGTGTTTTTGGAATAAGGTTATCAAACTTAACTATAAATGAAATAGGAAAATAGCAATGATAGAAACACAAAGTGTGTCTATTTGAGAGATATTAGGACTTTGGAATTCACCACATTGTCTGATCTAGCTAAACTGAAATAAATTGATGCATGAGTTATCTTGTTGCACAAGGAATTTATCCTAAACTATAGGTTGCCCACTTTCAATAGCACAACCCGGTACCTACTTAAATCGATCTCCTACTTTTGTGGCTTATCAATTTAAATATATCCATTAAGTTTATGATAAATATGTTACCCTCAATTAAATCCTAACTACTTTCGTATTAGCAATTTAAAAGTCCTATATAGCAGATCCAATGTCACGATTCTCCTTGCAGTCAGAATCGTGGCATCCAAAACACAAGATTACTTGATTAAGGTAAAATCATACAATTTACACAACAAGATAGAATATGCCCTAAAATAACTCGTAATCATCAAATAAACTCAGTTCATAAAGTAGATCAAGTCAACAGTCTTCATCCGCGTTCCGATTAAGAGTTTAAGCTAGTACAACCATGATTTTTGATAAAAATCTCTCAAATCGACAAAGAAAACTAGGAACTAAGATTAAGGAGAGGTAAGAGAAGATGATGCAAATGTTTCCTCCGAGATTGGTGAAAAATTGTCGTGAAATCACCCCAAAATCCTCTTCGAAAGCCCTTACCGCTAGTCTTCTCGCCCTAGCACATTCGTCCATTGATTTCTCCCTCCAAAACATCACAAAAAAGAGGGTCTTTATGCCCTAACGCTTTGCCTTACTCTTAGCTTTCAATTCCATATTTTTTTTGATTTTTCTAAATTTTTTAGAGCCATCAATCAAGTAAAAAATGAGTAGGAGGTCAACATGTAGCGGCGATCACAACCCGTGATTATAATCATGGCCTGGCCATGAACAGCACTATGGATTTGGCATACTTTATGAATCACGACATGTGATTGTGATTAGGGCCTAGCCATGAATCTCAGGGAAAGCTCCGTTTCACACCAAATTTGCTATGCAGCCTTGTCTCATCATTAGAAATCACTCTATGGCTTTAGATTCTCCAAAAAGCTCTAGAAATTGAGTGATTTCACCTACATTTCCAAAAATCCAAGAAAAGATGAAGATTCTGAATAAAGCAAGAAAATAAGCCTGAATATTATACAAAAGCACCATAATATGTCATGTTTTGAGATAAAATAATATCAGAAAATACTACCAAAATGCAAGGTATCAACAATATAATTTTTTTTGCCTTCTAATATTCTCTTGGGAATGGTCATACATGCTAGATTATCAAGTAGAAAATCTCTTGGGTATGCTCGAGTCCCCTTGTGAGTGTGCCACACTTGCTATTCCAATCATGTGGGGTGACTCGAGCAGAAAATCTAATCTCTTGGGTATGGCCATATACTCTTAGTCAAACACCCACGAGGGGACCATAGATTATCAAGCTCCCTGTGGGAAGGAAGGGGCAAATCCTTTGTTGGTCACTCGTACTTCATATATGATTTATGACATACCTAATGATAGCCATTATGACTCCCCAGTTACTTAGAAGTGTTAGGTTGTATCCAAGTATGCCACTTATCTTATGTAAGTGTCAATGACCTCAGGTCTAAAGACTAGAGCATCTTTTGTCACTTGTGAATCTTGACTTGTGACACCAAGTCATAGTTTCACATTGGGTCAGTCCAATGTATCTTTCTCGATACACCTATGTGTCTATGTTGATGCCCACATTCAACTAGCTGAAAGTCCCCTTCAAGGGGGAGCGAAACCCTAAAGTGGGGCGTATATCAAAAACTTGCATGGGCGGCTAGGGTTTCATAAGAATCGCATGTGGTATAATCATATGATCAACTTAAGATTTACAAAGATCAAGTTGTGATCTTACCATTGCC
>JANTFE010006403.1:35420-47529 GCA_027562315.1 Costus pulverulentus
TTTAAAGGAAACCCTTAGGGTCGCACAATTTGATGATATGGCTTACTTAAGTCAGATCGTGTGGACTGAATTGTTTTAGTTCAGTTAAAGGAGATTAGACTCTGATTGTAAGTGGGATCTGGTCTGATCATGTTTGATTGATTAGGGCTTCAGATCGGTAAGCTTCGATCGAGAGTAGGGATGCTAGATTGAAGAGATCAAGAGCATCAAGAGATGAACGGTTAGATCTTGAACTGTTTGGTTCATAGAGATCTAGACCATGGCTTGGGCTGGTTTAATTTGGGTTTTTGAACCGAATTGAGTTGAACCTAATTGGCTTGAACCAGTTCACATGGGTGAACGTATGGTTCAAGGTTTAAAGGCATCTTGGGCGGTTTTTCTTCAAGTGGTCGCATGGCTTGATAACCTTCCATTTTTGGAAGTGTAACGCCATCACTTGAATGAAAAAACTCAACGCAATTTGCCAATTACTCTCTTGTCTCCTTCATTTTCGACGAAGAGAGGACTCTTGGACAAGGTAGCTCTCGGCCAAGCACATCTCATCATCAACACACGACAAGGAACTTTGGGGAGATCTCTTGCTAGCACAAGGAAGATCCTAAAGGGTAGCCATCTCTCATCTAGTGTGTGTTTTCTTTGGAGGAGTGCTTACTTGCCCTCTTGCTTCCAAGCCGCCACCCTTTATCATGGCTATGGTAAAAGATCTCAAACTTGATCTTTGCAATACATATAAAGTTGATCATATATATGTGTTCATGCAAACGATTTTATTGAAACCCTAGAAGAGTACATTTTCCGCATGCTCTAGGGTTCGCCCCCCTCTTGAAAGGGGTTTTATCTGCTTGCGCTCCCCCTTGAAGGGGACCCTTCAGAAACAACCATTTAATTGATTTCTCATAATTAGATTTTGGATTGTCATTAAATAATTCTCTAACTTGGATGTATGCCTCAAACCAAAAGATTACTCTTACTCCCATCATGTGTTTCATCTTATTTTATTGCTTGAGGACAAGTAAAGATTTAAATCTGGAGTATTTTGATGTCTCGCATTTTGGTGGTAATTTTGATTGTCATTACATGATAAAATATAGGCTTATTTTGACACTTTTATACTCTTTATAGGCTTATTTCCTTCATATCTTCGAAATCTTCACTTTTTGGTGTTTTTGTGGAATTTCAGGTGAAATCATTCTTTTTCGACGTATTTTGGAGATTCTAAGGCCATGATATGATTTCTTATGCGAAAACGAAGCTACACGTCAAATTTGAGGGGTTAAACGGAGTTAGCCTGAAAAATACGGCCAGGTGAACCCCACGCCCAATCGCCAGCCAGCATAACTCACAGAGGGGTTCACGGCACGGTGAATCCCAACGGGGTTCACCAGAATTCCTATCGGCCAAAAATAGTCCAGAGCAAAGCATGGCTAGGTGAACCTGGCGGGGTTCACCATGCTTCTTTCGGTAGACCTCATAGAATGAATCACAGCCAGGTGAACCCGGCGGGGTTCACCCGTGATTCTAATCCAGGCTCACGCGCGAGACCGACCTTTACTCGGTTTTTCCATGATTTATCACCCGTTTGGAGTCCAAATTTGGCGAGTGAGGTGTCTATGGAAAGCTCTTTCGAAGGCGAATGCGTAGGACATAAAAGGCCTAATTTTATTGCCCTAATTATTGTGAAATCAAGTGATGAGATGGCAGGGGTGGAAGAACAAGGTGACAACACATGTTCAAGGAGATTTTCAGAGATTGGATCATCAGAGCGTCACGATTCTTGCGGATTTGCTTCGGTTTATCCTCTCTTATCCCTTAGAAACTCTTCCATGTGATCTTCCTATGTTAAGAGAGAGATTTTTTAGCGTTTCAATGATGATTGTAGAGTAAACCCTATTTCGGGGCTTGGTTGAAACCTGTCAACGAATTTAAACGCAAACTTTATCTTTATTCTGTTATTTGGATTGTGTTGTGAACATATTTTACTTTGAAGTATTTATTTCGTGATCTTACCTTGGCTGAGTACTTTCACGTGTTAGCCGTTATGATTCATATCGAGAGAAAGATCGTAAGGGTGGAATCCCTTAGTAAAACTTGTGAGACCTCGACACGAGAGCGCTTGGTCTTCGCTCGAGGGTTTTATAATCTGCCATATAACTCATTGGGTTCGTCTTAGAACAATCCACCGCAAGAGTAGGAGATCGATCTAAGCCGAACACCAGGGTGTACACTCGAGAGAGGGCACCTTGTACCTTAGGGTTAGATTCCTTGTGCAAATCAATAATCCAAATAATCGACATCTGCCTTGTGCGATTAAAGTAGTCATAGTGGTGGAAACCAAAGCCCCGATATCTCTCTCATATTTATTTCCTACCGTCATAGTGTTGATTACTTGTTTTCGAATTCTGCTTTCAAAACCCAATTTCGATTCGCCTAGCTATTAGGACTCGGATTCTCTAGTACTCAACCTTGTTCCCTATGGAATTCGACATCTTATATATTACTTCGACATAACCGTGCACTTGCGGGACGTGTCATGAAACTAAGGGGATTAAATCCTCTGTCCCAAAAGAAAGTTACGCTATTATGGAGTTAAATATACAACAGAAATTCATTAAAAAATTATAATTCGACAGAGGGAGAATAGAAAAGTTACTGATTTTACGGGTGTGTAAAAATTTACACAGCCCCGCGATTTTTGTTTCGGATGAACAGTACTGCTACAGTAATGGCGGCTATAGTAAAATCACGATTTTCTCCTTCGGCCGAAATTTGTTTCGTTGATTTCTCCCTCGTTTGAACTCCTTTCGATCTGAAATTTTTGGTGTATCCTCTCCTCCCCTGGGCAAAGCTTTCCTGTAAATTCATGGCCTGAGGTAGCCTCTATGCCTCTCAGCACGAGGCCGATCACTAGGGATGCCCTTTTCGATTTCTCCCTCGATTGGGGATGAAATTTGACGATTCTTGTCCTCAAATCCTCTCCTCGATTTATAGAACGATCCCCTTTTTACGGATTTTGAAATCATGCCCCGGACCTTTCTAATTTGGCTTTAAAAAAAATTAGATTTTGGAGGCGGCGGAAGACTCGTTCAAAAATATAATTACGACCTGTAATTTTGATTACGACACTACCGTAATTTGTTATGTGGAAAATTTCCATGAAATTACAGCCGGTAAAAAATATTACGGCAGGGCCGTAATTTGCTTCTATGTATTCTGGGCAGGAAATTTCGGCTTGTAAAAATTGTCACGGCAGTGGTGTAATCTGGGCAGAAATTACGCCCGTAAAATTAATTACGACAGGGTGTAATTTTCTGACTATCTCTAATTTGCATGAAAATTGACTAGCAGCTTCGTCTCGATGTCTGGAATTCATTCGTGCACTTAGATCTTTCAAAATCCATCAAAATATCACACTTTTTACCTAAAAATGATGAAAAACAATAAATGGAGTAGATATCGCAATATTTAACAAATAAGGCTTAAAAACAAGCAAGAGAGCATGAATACGACACAAAAAGACCAATCAAATGACACAAAATATACTATAAATTTTTGTCTCATCAAATACATAAGGCTCAAACTTTGCTTGTCCTCAAGCAAATGAATAGAATAAAGAACAATGCTAAGTGTGGAAAATATGCTCTTTTATGAACAAGAAATTTCTAAAATATAACCACTCATGAAATATTCGACCAACTGTTACACAAAATTTTAGATATATACACTGTCCTCCGAATTTAATCTTTAAGATTCACAACTTTGATCAAATAAAATTTTACAACTTGCATAATAAACAGAATCTCAGTCTCATAAATTCACCCAAGTTTTAGTTTAAATCTATCATACCTTTGTTTACAGGAAAAGGATATCCCAAATCGTTTTCCACTCAAAATCTTTTTCTTCTTTTTTTTTGATGGCATGTACCCACATAGATACACACTTTTTATTCGGATTTCAACTCTTATCTTCGGTACCACTGCTAATTTTACACAGTGCCAAGTAGAGGAGTCATTTTCTTTTTCTCTCTCTCTTTTTTTTAACAGATTTAAACCCATATATTCGGTACCACTGCCAATTTTACGCAGTGCCAAGTAGGGAGTCTCTCTCTCTTGTTGGATCTTGGATTCTTTCTTCCCAACAAATAGTAAGATAAACTAAACATCAACTAGGTTAATCAATTGACATCAATTCAAAAATTACGCTCATATGCTCATTTTATTCTAGAAAGATGTTTCACTCTTAGATTGCATTCATCAAACAACATACCTACCCAAAACCTTATGCATCAATAATTGAGGATTTCAACAAGTTGATATATATTAAAGAAATAAATTTAGCATAATAGGTATATCTCCATTAACAGGCACTGACATGCATAAACATTCATCATCATAGAAAAATCCACCTATCAAAGAAAAACATATCATCAAATTAAAAGTTTTACAATCATCAATCTTATCATATCCAAAGAACCAATTTAAAAAAATGTAGGCTTACATAGTCACATCAAAACAAAACAATAAATCCATATATCTATAAAGAACTTTTCTAGAGAAAACCCATAAAGTAATACAACCATGATAAAATCAAATATGCAATCATATGAAATAATCATGAATACGAGAGAGTGCAAACGATACTCACAAAACTATATAGCAAGCTCAATCGTTTTGAAAATTTACCGGCGCAATTTTAAATACATAAGGCTCAGACAGAAAATAGTATCTTACTGGAGGTCCGAAGAGGGTGCCGGTGGAAAGAGCTAATACAGGCGAGAAGCAGAGGTGGAACATATGCTAGCTGAAGAGCTGCTAGCAATGAAGATGATGGTGCCTACAGTAGAGTGATCATGAGTAGTCTCTAGTGGCCTGCTAGAGACTACAGTCCTGGAGGCGAAGTCGTCGGCTGGTGGGCGGCAAAAATTCAGAGTCATGTTAAAATAAAAATTCTACTGGAAAAAAAAATTTAAATCAATGGAAACAGAGGTAGCAGAAGAAGTAAGAGGCTATTGGTGGTGCTCCGGCAAATTTTTCTGATGGACAGCAATGTACCTGGAAGTTGATTGCCGGCTAGGAGATCTGAAGATGATGAGCGCTGAAGAAGCGGTAGTGGCTGGTAATCTGAGGCGCCGCGAATCTGGAAACGAAGCTGCAGGCATCCAAGGAAAGCAGAGCAGCCTACTAATTCAGTTACGAAAAGTAGCTATACCCAAGAATAAGATTTAATGATCCATAAAGAAAATGGATAGAACCATGTAGTAGAATAAAACTTGTTCTTTCCAGGTGTATGAAAATTAAAGGATCAAAATTTGTCTGGAATTTAGGGTATTATTAGAAAGAGGGCTAATCAGATTACTAAATTAAAAATCGCTCAGAAATTAATCAAATATCAAAAGTTGCCATGCTTCCTAGAATGATTCGAATATATTTTAAGAGAACCAACAAATCCAAGAGATGGAATGAAACATGTTCTTCATATTCATGTAAAAGCTCAAGGTTACAACTCATCAAAGCACCTTAAATACCTGCAGCAAAAACGCTAATCAGATCAGTAAATAAAATTGACTGCAAGAATTAATCAGTTAGTCAAAGATGCTATGTGCCATAGAATGATCCATGGACTTTAAAATTTAATAAAAATATCCAAATAATAGAGAAAAATGAGTAGTTCCAAATTGTGCCAAAGATCAAAAGTTTTATTATTCCAATTTCTTAAAAACACCGCACGAACATACCTAATCAGGTAAGTAGAATGCAGGAAGATGGAAGCAGAATGCAGGTTATTTTTTTCAAAAATACGTTGGAATTACGGTACCGTAAAAATGGTTGTGGCACTGCCGTAAAAGATTAAAAACTGTCTGGTTGAAAACAGACCAAAATTACGGCATGTAGAAAATATTACGGTAGTACCGTAAAAGATGCAAAACTCTAGAGTAAGATTTCGATCCATATTACAGCCCGTGAAAATACTTATGGTGCCGCCGTTAACACCATAAAACTTTCTATACAAAAATTACCCCAAATTATGGCCTGTAATTTTCATTACGGCACTAACGTATTTTGAGCAAAATTTGATTTTTCCTACAAAAAGAAAAGAAAAATTAGTTCTAAAAATAAACTAAAACAAACTAAACTTAAGTAAGAGTGCTTGGGTTACCTCCCAAGAAGCGCTAATTTTTAGGTCTACAGCTTGACCAAAATCAAAATATCATGGCGAAGCAGGTGGATCGATACCATAGTAAATAGCATACAATTTTCTGCATTTCCGTGGTCCTAAAAGTTTAGCCACTAATCCAAACATCAAAAATTTCATGTAAATCACGATCGACGTAGCTTTCTCAAATATGCAGAAATCAAAATTTTCAATTCCACTCCAAGAGTATTTAATGATCTTCTTATATTTATCAAAAAGCAAAATCGTTAGTCCTTTCCTCAAAATTATATTTTTCAATTGCCATAGGACTTCGATCAAAAGATTCAAGTATCGGATCATCAAAATAGTCTTTCTGTCTCACATTTGGTTCCTCAACAAAGCATAATTTTTCAAATAAATCAAAAGGTTGAACAATTGATATGCGCAAAACATCATAGTGAGATTCATTAGTGTTTGTAATATTCAAATCCTTTTCAAGTTCATGATGCCCTTCATAAAATAATTTATCAATTTTTAAATTACCATCAAAATCAGAGTGAGACTTTTCAAAATCAGTTTCCTCATGCCTTACCACAAACAATTCATCATCAGAAGAATCAAAAGAATTAATCTTAGAATTACAAGAATCATATTTAACCATAAATAACATATCATCAAAAGAATAAATTTCATAACTTTCACTATAATTAAAAGGGATTTTTCAGAATCAATTTTCTCAATTTTCTCAAACTTTTCCACAAATAATTTATCAAATGAATCAACTTCAAAATTATCAAAATCAAAGTGAGATTCATTAATATTCACAAAAGAATTAATTTCAAAATTACCAAAATAAGAGGGGGACTTTTCTAAATCAATTTCCTCAGTTTCCAAATCAAACTCAAATAAACAACCTTGTTGTGCTATCTGGGTTTCTAAAATTTTATTTAGTGTTGTTAAAGATCCTACTTGAGAATTAAGTTGACTATCTATTCATTTAAGATTCTCAATCTTCTTACTTTGATTTGTCATGATTTGGCTTCGATTTGTCATGAATTTTTCAAGCATGGACTCTAGCCTAGATTCTTCGGTATCCTCAAAGTACGGTTCTGAAATATTGTTTGAGCAATCCTCACAAGAAGAAGTTTGGTGATTTTCCCATCTATAAATATGTTGATCATCTTGATACCATGGTGAATTGGGATTTGGAGGAATTAAAATTTGGCAGTCAGAATTATAATGATCAAAACATCCACAAATATCACATCTAATAGGAGAATAATATGTCCTAATAGGGTGCATATGAGAGTCTATTTTCTAATCCAAAGAATCGATATTTTTCTGCAAGAGTGCACACTGAATCATCTTCAAATCAAAGCTTTCTTCGCACCTAAAAAAAAATTGTGATCTCAAAGTTCACAGGAAATAAAATCGATCAAGATCTAAGAGTCCTGTGTATAAGCAAATAGAATAATCAAATAAATTCAAAATTTTCATAATAGAAATAGAAAGATTATCCAACACCAATCAATCAGAACTTTTTTTTTTAATTTTTACCAAAATACATAAAAAAACAAAAACACAAAACACAAGCGAATTTAAAAATTTAAAAAATCACAGTTATGTCACAACTTGTGAAAATCCAAATCCTTCAAAAACAGAAAACAAAGTTGAATCTAAAACAAATAAAACATAGTCTAGCAATACTAGCAAATATTTTAATATTAATGATGACATGTAAAAATATGATATTTCGTGACCCAATTTCATTCTTATCTTAGAGCATAATGCATGTTTCATCTCATTTATTTACTCAAATGCTTCATATTCTTCAGAACCTTCACTTTTCCACTGTTTTAATGAAATGCAGGTATTTGACCCCAAAATTAGTAGAATTTGGAGAATCTGAAGGTATGGGATGATTTCCCATAATGAGACGAAGCTACCTGCCAAATTTCAGCCCAATCTGAGCTTTCTACAAGATGCACGGTCATGGGTGTGTACCCATGCACGGCCGTGCATGACCCTGCTACTCCAGGCTTCACCGAGCCGTACACGGCCATGGGTGTGCAACCATGCACAGCCGTGATCCATAAGTTATTCCGCGATAGAGCCGTACATGGGCATGGCCGTGCATCCATGCACGGCCGTGTATTGTCGCGAGCTGCTCGACAGGCGTCCTGTATTTCGCCCGTAACATTCTATTCTCAGCTCGGATTGGAGCAAAATTTGGGGGAGATCTTCCTAACTGGCATACACACGATTTAGGATGGGAATCATCAGATTTGTACAAGCAACCGAGGAGAACGAGCATAAAATGTGAGACCTTAGGGTTTTGGGGCGATTTCGGAGGCGACAACACTGTTCCGGCTTGATTTCTTTGTCGTTCCGCCGTGGATCTTCGTGCTGGACCTTCTTCCATCAACGATCTACCCTCCCTTGGTTTCATTTAATTATTATGAGAGATTCTATGTGTTTAACGATGTATACACTAGCGTAAACTCTTCTTTTCGGGGTTTGGGCGTAGCCCACTGTAAGAATGCTTTATATTAACGTTTGATCTATATATTTCTTCACTTATCCTTGTTCTTATTCATGTTTAGGATGTTTTAATTCTTTTTACATACTGGCCATATGTATGCATGCTTTAGATGTCGAGGGAAGGACTGAGAGGTGAACCTTGACCATCGAAACCCCTAGACTGGACTGGTGATTTCGTGTTGCGAGAGCACTCGAAATCACTCGAGGAACCCTAATCTTTCGTAGATCCCATTGGATCCGCCTTAACCCTAGTAAGTCACGAGAGTAGGAGACTTGGGTTAAGACGGATACCGGACCGTGTCCTGAGAGGGAGCGTGTCTGTACCCTAGGAAAGGTTACCTTGAGAACTTAGATAAAACTTTATTTAAATTGTCAAGCCCTAATATTTATGCATGCTTCAGTGTGGTGAAACCTAAAACCCCGAATCTCTCTCATAATCTCAAAACCCCTTTTGCCTTGCTTTCTACTTCGCTTGATTTAAGTCTGCTTTAGTTTAATTGCTTGTTCTAGGATATTAGACACTTCTCCATTAATCGTTAAACTAGCTATTGATTTATTGATTAGTTAGTACTTGACCCTAGTCCCTGTGGGTTCAATCTTAATTATTACGCGATAGACCGTGCACTTGCGGTAGCAGCCGTTTAGGCTCTATCAAGTTTTTGGCGCCATTGCCGGGGACTAGGTTCCCAATATTAACACAATCAAATGATTGATAGACTAGGTTTACTTCGATTTCATTTTGTTCTTAATTGTGTTTCTTTGCTTTTATTTTTAGTTGTAATTTCTATTTGGTGCGGTGCTACTAATCTTGTCTGTCTAGGTACTTGTTTATGCCCAGGAACACTGCGCGAACAGGGAAACTTGTACTTGGAGATCCGGAAATAGAGCGCACTTTCCGTCAAGTCAGAAGAAATTTGAAAAGACTTAAGCTTGAAGGCAACTTTTCTGACAGTCAAACGATGGAAGCCACTCGCTCCTTGAAAGATTATGCAGCAACCACCATCTCTGGCGTGCTTTCTAGCATATCGTGGCTTGCTATCGAAGCTAACAACTTCGAGATCAAGCCATCACTTGTATAGATGGTGCCGCAGAACCAATTCAGTGGAACAGCCACTGAAGATCCTAACCTTCATTTATCTATATTTTTGGAATGCTGCGATACTCCTAAGATTAACGGTGATCATCCTGATGCTATTAAACTGAGACTCTTCCCTTTTTCTCTCAGGGATCGAGCTAGGGCGTAGTTACAGTCTTTACCACAGGCATCAATCACAACGTGGGAACAGTTATCACAAGCTTTTCTGTCAAAGTACTTCCCACCAAGCAAAACCGCCCAGCTCAGGAATCAAATCACCAACTTTGCCCAAAGAGAAGGAGAGTCCCTGTATGAACCATGGGACCATTTCAAAGAATTATTGAGGATGTACCCTCACCATGGTCTACAGAAATGGGTGATCATCCACACCTTCTATAGTGGATTCCTATACCAGACTAGACTTTCTGTAGATGCTGCTGCTGGTGGGGCATTAATGAATAAGAACTATGATGATGCGATGCAGTTGAAAGAGGATATGACTCTCAACCATTATCAGTGGTCAGGAGAGAGGAGCCAGCATACTCGGAATTCAGGGAAGTTTGATGCTAACTCAATTGCTTCTCTAATGGAAAAAGTAGATTAACTTTCTTCTAAAATTGATTCTATTAATGTATCTGCTTCTAATTCTTTGACTTGTGATGTTTAAGGAGTGATAGGACATTCTGCTGATAGCTGACACATCCTGACCGCCCCTTCTGAACAAGTCAACGCCATTGGGAATTTCAGGAACCAGAACGACCCCTACTTGAGCACATACAATCTGGGGTGGAGAAATCACCTAAATTTCTCCTACAGGTTAAATCAAGGGCAAGTTCCTCCTGCTAATTTTTCTAATCCTAACTTCTCTTCTAATTTCAGGCCTTATAGGATATAGCATCCATCTGCCAATCAAGAACAACAAGATCCTCATCAGAAGTCTAGGTTAGAGTCAATGTTGGAAAACTTCATGGAGAGTCAGATGTAGCACAATGACTCTATATCTGAGCAGATCCGCCAGTTCAACATAAAAGTGGATTTTGTATCAACCACCCAGAAAATGATGGAGAACTAGATCACACAGCTTGACCAACGAACCAGTTCAATCGAGTCATGGATCGACCACAATGAACATTGTAATGCGATAACAACAAGGAGCGGAATCCAGCTAGAAGACCCTAAGGTGCCTGAACCTAGGGAGAGAACAAAGACAAATCCATCTGAAGAGAACTCTGCAATTAATCCAGAGAAAGAACAGCAAGACTTGAGTGCGCTAAAAGAGCATGTTTACATTCCACCTCCACCATACAAACCGCCTATCCCATTCCCTCAACGGCTAGCTAAGGCCAAATTGGACCGGCAGTTTGGGAAATTTTTGGAGGTACTAAAAAAACTCTATATCAATATTCCTTTCACTGACGCTCTTTCTGAAATTCTAGCATACGCCAAGTTTTTAAAGGAGATCCTCTCCAAGAAAAGAAAATTTGATGAACAAGGAACAGTTGCCCTGACTGAAGAATGCAGTGCCGTTCTCCAGAACAAACTTCCACCCAAACTGAAAGACCTAGGGAGTTTTTCTATCCCTTGTCAAATTGGGAATATGCTTTTTGATAGAGCCATATGTGATTTAGGGGCTAGCGTGAGTTTAATTCCCTTGTCTGTCTGCAGGAAGTTAGGTATGGATGAGATGAAGCCTACCTCTATATCTCTTCAACTGGCTAATCGATCAGTACGCCGGCCGGTTGGAATCATTGAAGACGTGCCGATAAGAGTGGGAGATTTCTTCATCCCCGCGGACTTCGTAGTGCTAGACATGGAAGAAGATACTCGACTACCCATCATTCTGGTGCGCCTTTATATTGCAACCGCTGGCGCCGTTATAGATGTGAAAAATGAGAAATTGGCACTGAATGTTGGTGAGGAGAAATTAGAATTTGACTTGTCTTCCGCTCTAAAGAAACCGTCTTTTGCAGGAGTTTGCTGCGAAATTGACACAATGGAAGACAACATTGAACCCACCCCGCCAATCGCCGAGCACACTTGGGAAGTTTGTCTGCTGAATGGCGAGCCAGAGAGTAATACTGATGAGGACCAAGTTCAAGTAGAAAGTTTGGAAGTTGTTCACCCTGAGAGATTCAAGAGGACACAGTTTGAAGACCTTGGAGAGGCTAAGTCTGGTCCTTCTACAAAGAAGGAGTTAGAGTTTAAACCCCTCCCCGCTAATCTTAAATATGAATTCCTTGATGCTAACTCTACTTGTCATGTCATCATTAGTGTCGACCTTAATGCAGAAGAAACTGCGAAGCTGCTGAAAGAATTACGACTCCACAAACAGGTAATTGGTTATTCATTGGAAGATATTAAAGG
>JANTFE010006404.1:0-13873 GCA_027562315.1 Costus pulverulentus
CAAGAGGTTCAATGAGATGTGTGGTTAGATCTTGAGCCATTTGGTTCAATGAGATCATAACCAGGGCTGGTTCGATTTGGTGCTTGAACCAAATTGGGATTGAACCGGATCACTTAGAGTGAACGCATGGTTCAATGGTTCAATAAAAGAGGGGAGTTTCGGTTGGTCCAATGAGTGAACGCATGGGAGTTTAGAGGGAGTTACATGTTTTGGTTCTTACCAAAAATGTAACCGAACGTTTTTCCTTCTTGGGCGCTCCTTCATGGTTTTCGAAACGAGCTGCTACTCTTTTCCTCCTCTCGAATCTTCTTCATCTTCACACAAGGAAGAAGAAAAACAAAAAAAGGGTACACATCTCCTCTCCAACACACGAAAAGGACTCTTTAGTCTCATTGCTAGCACAAGGAGCACAAAGAAGAAGCCGACTTCATCTTGTGTGTGATACCTTTGGAGAAGAGGCACTTGCCCCTTTCATCTTCCAAGCCGCCACTCACAACATGGCAATGTTAACACTCTCGCTTGTCCTTTTAGTTTACAAGGTTGATCATGCGCTTAAGTCATACGATTCTTGAAAACCCTAGTTTTTCGATGAAGTTATTGTGCAGTCGAATTCACTAGGGTACCTTTCAAAAATGCATGCTAGAAAAGAATAAAATAAGCATGCAAAAGCTCTCATTGGAATATCAAGTCAATAGCCTTCTAACGCGTAGCCCTCATCAAACTATCGATCGGTGGTATTGTGAACTATTTCCCACCCTCGTGGGACACACCCACTTATCTTTAGGAGGTGTGAGGTGACAATGATTTCCCCAGTCCAGTTTTAACTTGGGCGTGCCTTCGCAAGGAATTCATTGGCCCTGGGCATAACGGTTAGGACCAGACTTGACTAGTTTTTCACATGAATCACTAGAGGCAGTTGTTGAGAGGATAGGGTTCTGTGTTGTATCCAGCCCTCGCTGGACACAGGGCGCCTAGTCTGTCTTAACTAAGAGGAGTTGTGCACGGCACAATTGGCTGACATGCCTACCTAAGGAAGCATGGGATTCTCTGTGCATCCCAACTCACCCTCGTGAGTCGCGGAGACCTCTTGTGAAATTAGGATCCTACTCACTTATTTCTATGTTGAGCTTGAGAGTTCTCAACTTGTTTTTGGAAATAGTGGGAGCATAGCATTTAAGTTAAAGTCCATGTTAAATGCTTTATCATAGTACTTATTTTACTTATTTGCTTATTGTAGATGACATCTCCTAATCTAAGATTGAAACTTTATAAAAACAAACTGGATGGGACAAATTTGGACAAAATGGTTCAAGATTTTGTCCAAGATACTAGAACAAGAGAATAAGGTGCATCTTCTTGAAAGACCTCCATCCCAGCCCAGTGTGTATTTCACTACTGAGTGGGAGTGGAATATCTATCTTGAACATTGTGAAGATAACGAACAGTACACTGCTCTTGTCTTAGAGTGCATGACCCCAGAGGTCAAAGTTGTGTGTGATGAGATGGGGATTTATGATCTTATCATACATCTCAAAGGTCTCTTCACACCATGCTCTATTGACAAAGATCAGGAGAGTTATGTTGGATCTTCAGAATGTATGCCTATATCTGAGAATGACCATGGTTTTGTATCTTCGAAGCTAATACTTCGGAAGACTGGGAATGCTTGGGTATTTCGAAGAGGATTAATGGCCAAGTAGAGCATGGCAAAGAAGAAGAGATGTAATCCATCCGCTTCAGGTATTGTGTTACTGAGGTCTTTAGTCTACTTCTTATTCATGGGTACTAAGTACCGCATGTGAAGCTTACATATGTTTTTCATATGCAGGAGCTCAAAAGAAGTAGGACCATGAGGCTTGGTGGGATTGACTCTCGGGTCAGGGACGGAGCATTGGATGCTGCTGTTGATATCATCTCACTGCCTTGAAGACTTTATCTAGAACTTTGCTATTATGTATCAGCTTATGTATTAGAACATAATTCCTTTTGGAAAGGATTTCAGTTTAAAATAATAAATGATATTTTTTCTGAGATGTTCTATTGAAGTGATACAGTTTGTGGTTCTATATGTAACACAAGATCAGATCCAATGATTCAATAAACACCCTCTTATAACATTGTCTCTTGAACCATAGAATAATGGTCACATCCAAAGGTCCATGGACTATTAGGATCATTATCCTTTCAGGATTATGTTACAAGTGAGCCTAATTCAAAGGAACAATGTGACAGATGCTGCCTTCACCATAAAGGACGAAAGGACTATTGGCTTGTTGGATCTATTACACAACAATGTATGTGGACCCATGTAAACAAGCACTAAGAGGTGTTATATGCTTCATCAGGTGTGGGTATACCTTATCCAACCTAAGAACTTTGGAGAAATCCAAGAAGTTCACAAATGAAGTATTGAGTCAAATTGGAGGATCTATTAAAACACTTTGATTGGATCAAGGTGATTAGTGGAGAATTTGATGATTGTCCTAAGAAGTGTGGAGTTATCTTATAGCTTACTTAGTACACCACTGTGTGGTGAATTTCAAAGAAAGAAAAAGGAACATGTTGGATGTGGTTCCATCTTTGAATAGTCATGCAAATATACTACTATGATGCCATGCAAACAGATGCACTGCCACTCCATAAGAAAGTGTCTAAGTTACCTTTTGAGTTGCGAACTGCAAATATCCCGTTTCTTCAATGGAATTGGAAATGTAATGTGCAGTGATTCAAAAGCATGTGTTTGTGGAGCACTGTAGAGTGCTTATTCTATCCCGAAGAGAATAAACTATTTGTTGCTCAAACTGCTATCTCTCATTAGAAGATATTTCTTTTGAAAGAAGCTAGTGGGAGTGGATTTGATTTGGACAAGGTCCAGAATCAACAACAATATAATTAGACACAAATGGAGAGCAAAATCTCACATACAGGTTGAAAGTCAACCTGAGGTTCGAGTAACACAGGAACGACATAAGTCTGGATGGATTCAAAATGCTGGGCATGACGAATTTTTTCATCTGGGATGAACCTAAGACTTATGATGAAATGGACGAGGTCAGTGGACCAGATTCCAAGAAATGGCTAAGGGCCATGAGAACCATAATGGACTCCATGTCTGCTAATCAAGTCATGGACTTGGATGAGCTGCCAAAGGGGTAATTCCCACAGGCTGTAAATAAATCTTCTAGGAAGATAGACATGGAAGGTAACATTGTTACCTTGAAAAGGCAATATAGTGAACAAAAATTTCAGGCAAATCCACTAGGTGGATAATGATGAAAATTTTCACCAGAAGCTTTGTTTGAGTCCATTAGGTATCTGCTTGTTGCAATCTCTGGCATGTTGAAAATTGCTTTTCCTAATGGATGTCAGCAAGAGTATGTCCATATGTAAATAGCTGAAAGGTTTTCATATAGTGGCCATAAAGATATGCATGGTCTTATGCAAGCATGTTAAAAGAGCCTGTGTTTACGAGAAGATCAGTGGGAGCACCATAATAGTTCTTGTTCTAAAAGAGTGATGATACTCTCCTCACAGGGAATGACATCTCAACTCTTCACATGGTGAAGACAAGGCTTGAGAAGTATTTCGAGAATAATGATCTAGGGAATGATGCCTACATCCTAGGCATGAGGATCTATAGATAGAGATCCAAGAAAGACATTGCCCTTAGTCAATCTATGTTCATCCAAGAGTTTCTGGAGAGGTTTATATTGGATGATTCCAAATATTGATACTTTCCAAAGAGATGTGGTCTGACTCTCATGAGGATGTTGTGTCCTACGACACAGCTGGAGAGTAATAACATAGGTCTAAAATCCTGATACATGGTGTATAGGATGGATCATGTTTTGAGTAATATACACAAGACCATTTGTGGCAAATGCTTGGAGCATAGCCAGTAAGTTTCAATCAGATCCTAGTGTTTGATACTAGATAGCTGTGAAAGCAATCTTATATATACTTGGGTAGTATAAAGGATTGATGTCTAGTCTATGATAGACAGGAAGAATTTTGTGTACAAGGTACACTGATACTTCGTTCCAGTCTTATTACCACAGCCAGGATTTGCGCTTTGCCTTGTTGTGGTGTTGTGTGCTGGAAAAGCATTAGACAAACCACAATGGTAAATTCTACAATTAAGGCTGAGTGCATTGTAGCTTCTTGTGGCAGCCAAGGAAGTAGCTTCATTTGAACTTGATTTAGTCCCTGGTGCTTGATGGCCCAGTGTGATTCTCACTAGGACCGTAAGCATGTGTAAAGGAACTTAGCATTCAAGTATGTACTACAGCGATATCATCTGATCTTAGAGATCATGGATAAAGATGATGATTCAAATTAGTTAAAATAAACATGGATAGCAATCTGGAAAAACCCACTGACGTAGCCTCTGGCGCAGCGAAAGCTAAATAAGTCATACTAGAGGCATAGGGACTCATTAAACATCAGTTGCCCTTGGACTTAGTGCAAGTGGGAGATTGTTGGTGTATATGCCCTGAAGACCAATGTATGGACATGGTCAGACATTGTTTGAATGTACTTTGATAGAACTATCATTCTTTATAGAGGCATGGTTGTTGTTATGTAGACTTCTCTACCTACGTTGATGTATTGAGTTGTATAAATAATGTCCCAAGAGTTTGGATTGGATCAGTTCTCATAAGCTATCCCCATACAAGGTACCTTAGCAGATATGGGACAGCTTTGGTACATGTGAGACTGGTGTATGGGCTGGTTAGGTGCGGGGCACAGTAACGCAGGCATATAGGTGCATTGGATGCACTGGAGTGATCCACCGTGAGGATTGACTTATCTAGTCAACAAGTCAATCTCACATGCAAGAGGTTTGCATTGATCCTTAGACTTGAGGTATTCATGTCTAGATATGATGATGGGTATGTTTTGATACAGTCTTACATCTCTCCGTAAATGGGTGATCAAAACGACTGTCATTGGACATGTCATAAGTCATGTAGAGACATGGATGACCAATAGTAGGATTTGCCCCTTCCATATTGGAAGCATGATATCCACTCGGGGGCGACCCACCTTATTGGTGCATGACAGGAATGTGTGGCCACACTTGTTGAGTCATGACCAATGCATTGGATTGATAAACTTGAGACTAATCCAATGGTAGGATATCTGTTTCGGCAAAGGGATCTATAATGCAATGGGAATCCTCGTTGCTTGTTAGGAGTTGTTGCAATAATGACTAAGTCCTATGACATGGGTAGTAGTGATGTGTTGCTAGATACCCCTCACTACTTATGATGTTTACATCATTGCCATCGTCATAAGGATCCTACGGGGTCACACGCAATAGACTCTTGACGTTGCTTTAATCATAAGCCTTAGGATCAAGTTATTGGATAACTTGGATCCATTTGGAAGATTTCATCAGTGCCAATGGGCCTGATGAGTTGGAAGAAAGTTATTGGAGCCAAACTTCAATTTTGGCAGGTTGACCCGAAATTGACCTTAATTTGTCACATTTTGATTAGGGTTGCATTGGATTAGATCCAATGGCTTAATCAACCTATGCAATGAAGTTTGGGCTAACTCATTATCCAATGAGGCCCAATAATAAGTTGTCATGAAGAGATTAGAGACTAAAAGGGCATAATGGGGAGAAATCTCACCCCATTGGTGCCTAGGGGCATAATGGGGTGAGAGAGGCGCCTTTGCTTCATTATGGAAGTAAAGGGCGCCTAGCCCCTCATCCTTGAATGGAATACTTGCCTCTAAGGCAAGTCTTGGGGCTGATATGGCTTGAGAACTTTTATGGGAAGTTCCTAGGCGTATATGGAAGAAGTATATGGTAATGTCTTGGAGACTTACCATACCTCAAACCCTAGTTTCTCCCAAGACACCACCCTAGCCGAATTCCTCTTGCATGTTGCGCCTAGCCTCTTCTCCTTTGATGGTAAGAATGCATTTGAGGCATGCCTTGGGCTGATATAGTGCTTGGACATTTATGGATAGGTTGAATGAGGTTTATGGTAAAGTCTTGGAGACTTTCCTTGCCTCAAGGCACCTCATCCTAGCCATACACTTGGCATGATCTTGACCCTCCCTAAACCACCTCTTGGCTTATAAAAGGGACCCTAGCTGCCCCCTCTCAATGGTTCGATTCCTTGGAGGTGTGAACATACATAGAGAGGTGTGAGCAAGGGCAAAGGGCGACAACATCAAGGTGGCGCAACCTTCTTCCTCCTTGAAGCCGTAAGCCTTCTTCTCCTTCTTCACCTCTTGGCGTAACATGGAGAATGGCTCAGTGGCGACATCTCTTGGAGAGAATTGGAAGCTTAAGGTGGCGACAACTTGAGAGCTTGGAGCTCTCCTTCTTCATCAAGGAGCGCAACCTTTTTCCTTCTTGTAACCGCAAGTTCTTCTTCTTCTCCCTCTCTTCTTGATGCAAGGATTCTTAGTGCTTTGTGGCATCTCCTTGCCACAAGCCCTCTCCATTCCTTGGCCATAGGCGCACCTTGGAGGTGGCACAAGCAAAGAAGAAAGGGGAAGTCCTTGGCGGCATCTTCCCTATCCCCTCCTCGGCGCATATTCTCTTGAAGGTGGCGCAAGTTAGGTGAAGGCTTGATTCTCTTCCCGAGGCTAGCACCAAGCGTGGAAGGAAGCAACGATCAAGGAGTCGACGCGTGGATACTTGTAGAGGACGAGCACTTGAGCGTCTTCAACTTGGCACCTTCATCCTAACAAGAAATAGAGGTACTAACCCTAACACATCCTTGTGTTCTCTCTCTCGCATGGATCCTTGGGAAAGGAATGTGTTTCGGGTGTAATGCTTCTTCCGTTGCGTCCTGGGACTGCAATTTTTTTTTTAATTACACCTGGCATTCCCTAACAGCGCCTGATATGGTGAAGCTCGATTCTGGCGATCCGGCCGTCCGATGGCCTAATGCTTTGGACCGTGAGTTCGCATGGAGGAGAAGGCGTCGTAGCCAGAGTTTCATGCTGATTGGAGCCGTGGATGGCGAGTTCTCCGGTGGCCAGATGGTGCGAATGCGGTGGCTTCCCGAATCACATCGAGAGGAACACGGCTTGGCTGTGAATCCTTTCACGGCCATGCTTTCCCAGGCCGAGATGGACATGGGCTGGCCGTGAGTGTTGTCACACCCATGATTGGCTCGTAGGTTGCTAGATTTGCAGGATTTGCATATTTGTGCTGCATCAACCCTCCCCCGCTTTGAAAAAATCTTCTCTGTATGTCCATAGGGGATCTTGTTCAGGGCTTCATTCCTATAGTTGAGGGCCTCAAGGAAGTGCTCTTTGCTCATGATCTCCAAGGACTCATTCATGTCAATTCTTTAATAAGCTCCACTCAAGAAGGGTCACTTGGCACAGGGGAGAAAGGAAGAGGTAGGTTGCGGTTGAGAATAAGAAGAGAGAAGAGATGAACGAGAGGAGGAGGCTCAACTCCAAGAGACTCATGCTCAATCACACACAACACAATTGTTTGAAAATTTTCATAAGCTGGAATCTCCCCCAAAACCCAAAGTACAAGACTTTTAACCTCTCCTCCCCAATGTTACAATCCCTTTTCCTTAGACCGATTCAAACTTGCTGATGCGATTAGGGGCTGGCGCAACTAGCTGTATTTCCCATTTTGAGGATGCAAACAGCTTACTTTGTGGGCTGTCTTGTGCAGAATTCCTTCTTGAAGGTGGCTGGACTCATCCCTCATTTAGACAAGCAAATCCCTTTGCTTGTAGGTGACTTTATGCTGTTCCTTCTTTGTTGTTGTGAGTTGGATTTTGTCTTTATGCTTGCTGTTTGTTTGGTGCAGAATTTGGACTGTAATGTGGGCTGTTTCACTGAAATGTTGACTGTTTAATTGCTGCTGGTTTGTATTGAAGCTGGACAACAAGTGGGTGGTTCTTGGGCTAGTCAATTAGGCCCAATGTGGTGCCCAATCTAGCTCGTCTTCTGGGCTGCTTAAGGGGGCTGATCTTGGTTGGGGTGTGTTGGGAAGGAGGAGGTGCCTTGTATACATACACACACTCAACCTAAGCTAATGCAACCTACTACAATCACTACAAAAATAAATACTTAAAAGAAAACAAATCCTAGGCTATCCTCCTAATGCTACCCCGTGCACACAAGGTGCTACAAAATGCTAAAATGAGACATAGATCATGCTTATAGAATGATTGTCCAAAATGCATAGCAAATAAATATGCATGTAAAATCAACATTGGCATAGATTGAATCATCGTAGATCAAAAGGCCCAAGCTTATGATATTGAGCCCGTGCTCCTGCATTAACTCTCCCCGGCAGTGAAGAATTCTCCTCTAGAGAATTAAAATTAAAGCTCCGCTTTGGTTCAGGTGGCCATCCCAATGTATGAAAATTATTATCAGCTTTCATGGCTCCCTCATCCTTACACATAAAATAGATATATTTGAAAGTACTTATTTTCTTATGTGTGTGGGCAGTTTGTGTTTTGAAAAAACATGATAAGAAAATGTTAGTCCAAATGTGTAAGCTGCAAATCAAAGAGTACCAAGGGACATGCCATCCTTGGATGGGTACTCTACTGGGAAAGTAGTTTCACTGATTAATTCCCATGAAATCATCCAATAATAGGTGGTACGCAAAGTAGGTCCAAAGATGAAATCAATATTTTGCTGCAAGCAAGGACTCAACTCAACAAATAAATTTTGGGGAATGATTGCATCATCAAGGTACTTATCAACATAAAGCAATGGCATTTTTGGTGCATGGGTTGAGGTAGTGAACGTGGTGTCATAGGACCAACCTAAAAAGGAATATGGTGGCATAGAGTCACCAAGGCATGGAGGCATGCTAAACAAGGTGTAGTCTTGGATACTAGGATGTAGGCACCATAAGGAGGGACCTGGGGCTACTGGGATTGGCAAATAGAGATTTAAACATTACGAGCAGAAGTTAGGGTTCACGCATTCACTCGTGAATCCAATTTTCCATCCGATTTCTTCAACCACAAGTGACAAATTCCTCTTCCTGCCTTCCTCCACCACTGACGATCCTTTCCGATGATTCTCTAGTTATCCTCCAACTAGATTTGTGGGGAATCGCCAGCTGAGCTGAAGAATGCGAGTCTAGTCATCGTTGCTCTATTCCAGCCAAAAATTGCCTAAAATCATGAGCAATCTTTTCCTAGTAGCATTCTTTAGCTTCTTTATCAGTTTATAGGCTCTGTGCGAATGAATTGTGCTTTGATTTTTGGGATTTAGAGTGGGTTTTGTTGAACGTTGCTTATTTTCCTTCATGGTATCTGACTTGTGTCTCTTCCTTGATTGGGAGCTGATAATTAGTGATTGAAAATGCAGCACACATTTACCTTACTTTATGATTAGATGTATATATGTGTGTTGTATTCATTTGTTATGATATTGTGATAATACTTGTGTTGCTTATATGATAGTATTTGATATTTTTCTGATGGTATTGTGGTTCTGTGTTGATTTGTTGACATTTATGATGGTTTGAGAAATAGTTGGATGTATCTGCATGGATAATGATATTAGAGATGTGGTTAAGTTTTTGAGTTTTTCTGATGCATGGAAAAATGTTTTGATATAAATTGATAGGAAATTATCTCATGTTTTAAGATGAACTCTTGCAAAAAAAATTTCTCAAATATGCCATGTATTGATTTACTAATTGAGTATATGAAATGTTGTGTCCGCAAGTGCACGGATACTCGAAGTAATAAAGAAAGATATCGAACCACAGAGACCTTATTATTAAGTACCAAATAGTTATATTCTTACTAGCTAAGCAACCGAATAATAGCAAAGCAATGATGGAAAACAGACGAAATCAGATAATCAGAGAGAAACATTGGGACTAGGGTTTCATCCTCCTTATTTCTAATGACTAGATTTAAATAAAAATTCATCAGACTAATCTTATCATGATAAAGACTTAATTTACTTTATAAAGGGATCATCTCACTTTCGTACAGACTATCATGCAGGGACTAATCCTCGCTTTCGCGGAAGATCTATCCCAACGCTAAAGATAAGTAAATCATTAATCAAAGAACTCGAGATCACTTTCATGCATCCGAATTCTAAGTTGATTGTCTTAAGTGGAATCTCAAGGATCACTTTCGTGCATCCGAGACTCAACACAAGTTCTAGTTATGGTTCTCCAACGTTCCGATCATCACTTTTGTGCAAGATCTCCACGTTTGACAACTCGACTCTACCCTAGATTAAAATTATCATCATGACTGTAAGATCACTAAAATCAAATAATTAAGAAATAACCTAAGAGAGTTCCTAATATGTAATTCTAGGGTTCCAAGTTCTCAAGCAAGTCACCTTTCGGTCCTTATTGCGAGAACTCTAAAACATGAATAATAACATCAATCTATGGAGAATCAAAGACAAACAATCACATAAGTAGAATCATCATAATAAAACTATTCTGACGAAAATAAGAGTTATATAATCAATAAGAAATCAAAGTGAATTACACCCATGTCCCAAAATATGATTAAACTAGCATGGAAAGAGAAATACAATAAGCCATAGTTTCAAAAGATCAAAAATAAAAGGAAAATAAGATTTAAGAAAATACAGCACGGCTGTGAAATATTTCACCGCCGTATTTTGCAAGGAGGCGTCGATGAATAGTGGTGGCACTTCCCTTTTCTTTTATTTCTTCTCCAATTGAACTCATTTTCCACTGAAACTTATGGGGTATCATCTCCTCCTCCAGGTAAAGCTTCTGTGTGAAAATCATGGCCTGAGATGGCCTCCACGCCTCTCGGCGCAAAGCCAAACCCTAAGTGACTTTCTCTCAATTTCTCTCTCAATAATGGATAAAAATTCAGGCTTTCACTTTATGTGTGTTCTCCTCTTAAAGACGAGTATGCAGCAACTTTCAGATCTCAATTTCGACCTCTGGATCAAAAGTTATGGTCCGCGCAAGATTCAGCCAGAAAAAGTTGCGCGTCCAGGAAGAAAATACGGCCGTGTTTTATTTTACAGCAGTGCCGTATTTTGGTTTGAAATCTCTGAGGAATATGGCACCGTAAAATGGTTTACGACAGTGCCATAAAATCACGAGTTCTCTGGTCTAAAATCTATGAGGAATAGGGCACCGTAAAATGGTTTATGGCAGTGCCATAATTTCAGTGGATCTCTCTATTCTGAAGCGCTCCAAAATACGGCCCATGTAATTCTTTACGGCGGTGCCATAAAATCATGCAAACTTTCTAATCTGAAATTCCACCAAATTACGGCAGTGTTCCGATATTACGGTATCGTATGGAAATACGGTACCATAATATAAAATACGGCACTACCATATTTTGTCAGTTGCTCCGATTTATGTGAAAATTGTCGGGTGATCTCCTCTTGATGATGGTAACTCTTCTATGTCTTCAATTTTGCTTGAAAACGCCTCAAAATAGTACCTTTTTACATGAAAATCATAAAAAACCAAAATAAAAGTAGATTTTGCAATATTTGATAATTTTGGCATAAAAATAAGCAAAAGATCTTCAATTGAGCATGAAAATATATATAAAATGATACAAAATATACTATATATTTTTGTGTCATCAAAAACATAAGGCTTAAACTTTGCTTGTCCTTAAGCAAAAATCAAAAATTGATTAAAAGAATAACTTTTTCATTCTCAATAAATTTCTAAAATACAATCATCAATAAAAAATTCCATCAATTGTTTCACAAAACTTCAAACAAACATATCATCCTTAGAATTCAATCCTCTAGATCCACAACTCAATTAAATAAAACTTTGCAACTTGTATAATAAATAGAATTTTCAATCTCATGATTTCACCCAATTTTCAATTCAAATCTATCATGCTTTTGTTTACATGAAATAGGTTTCCAATATCTTTTTCCACACATAATTGTTTTTCTTTTTTTTATGCATTTTGTTTGTTTTTGTAAAGATGGCATGTACCCACTTAGATACACACTTTTTTTTTTTGACTTCAACTCTTATCTTTGGTACCATGATCAATTTTGCATAGTGCCAAGTAGAGGAGTCTTATTCTTTTTATCTCTCATTATTTTTCATGCATAGACTTCAACCCATGTCTTAGGTACCACCATCAATTTTACATAGTGCAAAGTAGGGGAGTCTCTCACTATTTTTATGGATCTTAGATTCTTATTTCCCAACAAATAGCAAAATAAACTAAACATCTACTAGGTTGATCAATTGATCTCAATTCTCAAATCATACTCATATACTCATTTTATTCAAAAGAATCGGCTCACCTTAGACCTTATTCCTCAAATAATACATCTACCCAAAATTTCATGCATCAACCAATGTCAAATTTCAGACATAGATATGAATTGAAGAAATAAATCTAACATGACAAGGTTTTTCTCTAATCATGAATTTGAATCCATTCATCATCAATCAAACAAGTCATCAACAATATAAAACAAGAATATACTCATCATCATCACAAAATATCATCGTAAACACTAAATATGTCATCATGTATACTACAATCATATCAAAGATAACTCATCAGAATTGTTAGGGAATACCGGGTGTAATTTAAAATTTTGCAGTCCCAGGAGGCAGCGGAAGAATCATTACACCCAAAACATATTCCGGTCCCATGGATCCATGTGAGAGAGAAGACACAAGGATGTGTTAGAGATGTACCTCTTTTGCTTATCTAGTTGCCGAAGCCATGTTGAAGGCGCCCAAGTGTTCGCCCTCTACAAGTATCCACGCGTCGACTCCTTAATCGTTGCTCCCTTCCACGCTTGGTTCTAGCCTCGGGAAGACAATCAAGCCTTAGGGTTCCTTCACTTCTCTTGCGCCACCTCCAAGATGAAAACGCCAAGAAGAGATGAGGAGGAAGATGATGCGCCAAGTGCTTCCTTCTTCTTCTTTGTCTGCGCCACCTTCAAGCAATGTGGGCCTATGGCCAAGGAACGGAGAGGGCTTGTGGCAAGGAGATGCCACAAAACACTAAGAGTCCTTGCGCCAAGAAGAGAGGGAGAAGAAGAAGAACTTGCGGCTATGGAAGAAGATTGTGCTCCTTGATGAAGAAGGAGAGCTCCAAGCTCTCAAGTTGTCGCCACCTTAAGCCTCCACACCTTCTTGTGTATGAGACCTCACGTCTTCAAGGAAGGGAACCCAAGAGGGGGCGACAAGCAGTCCTATGAATAAGACTAGAGGCGGTTTGGGCAAGGGCTAAGATCATGCCAAGTGTATGGCTAGGATGAGGTGTCTCAAGGCAAGGAAAGTCTCCAAGACTTTACCATAAACCTCATTCAACCTGTCCATAAATGTCCAAGCACTATATCAGCCCAAGACATGCCTCAAATGCATTCTTACCATCAAAGGAGAAGTGGCTAGGCGCAACATGCAAGAGTAATTCGGCTAGGGTAGTGTCTTGGGAGAAACTAGGGTTTGAGGTAAGGTAAGTCTCCAAGACATTACCATATACCTCTTCCCTATGTCCATATGCGCCTAGGAACTTCCCATAAAAGTTCTCAAGCCATATCAGCCCCAAGACTTGCCTTAGAGGCAAGTATTCCACCCAAGGAAGAGGGGCTAGGAGCCCTTTACTTCCATAATGAAGCAAAGGCGCTTCCCTCACCCCATTATGCCCCTAGGCACCAATGGGGTGAGATTTCTCCCAATTTTACCCTTTTAAGCCAATTCCCTCTTCATGACAACTAATTATTGGGCCTCATTGGATAATGAGCTAGCCCAAACTTCATGGCATGGGTTGATTAAGCCATTGGACCTAATCCAATGCAACCCTAATCCAAATGTGACCAAATAAGGTCAATTTCGGGTCAACCTGCCAAAAATGAAGTTTGGCTCCAATAACTTTCTTCCAACTCATCAGGCCCA